>RJWH01000036.1:977165-1224351 GCA_004363575.1 Solenodon paradoxus
CTCTCTCTCTCTCTCTCTCTCTCTCTCTCTCTCTCTCTCTCTCCTCTCTCTCTCTCTCCACCCCAATCCACCCCTTTCTCACTTTGACCTATTCCTTTCCAAATGAGTATAACTTTGGAAGGTGCTCTGATAAGAGACAGTATCAATAGCTTTAAGTTCCACATCTTGAATAAAGAGCCAGGGCTTCTGAAGGGTTTTTCTGCTGACTGACTTATCAGCTCCAAAGAGAGGGGAATCTGCTCAATTAACACGTAGGTGTTAAAGACAAACTGAGGTGGGTCTGTGGGACATTATTAAATTAGAACAAAAGAATGACATCAAACTGTTTGAGAGAGTCATTGCATTTAGAGTAATTAAAGTATTTTTGATATAACATAACCTGAACAACAAAATTTTATCAAAACACTTTTCTTTCTTTAAATCAATAGTATAGTCAATCATATCTGTGAATGTTCAAGAGATAAATTATTCTTCTGTGATTTGGCTAATCTTGACTTTTTTAAGAGAAAGATTTTGTAATCAAAATGACAAATATTGATTCAATATCATTCCATTTTTGTGTATTAACCAAAACTCTCCAGCTCTGCAAACAGCAAACTACATAGAATAACTCAGAAATTCTTAGAGCCTTTCATAAATTATGAGATTTTTTAGGTTAGAAGGAAATTTTGTAAACTAATTCACACTTCTCATTACACAAATGAAGAAAATGAGTTCAGGGTCTTAGTCAGATACCCACAAATTGAGGCTAATTAGTTGCAAGTTAAAAATTATAATCCACATTTTATGAGTCTTCTACCTAGTGCTGAGAATGTTAAAGTAAGATAGGACTTTATGTGGTGACAGGGTGAATTCATAAAAATTCAAAGCTAAACAAAACATGCAGTTAATTTTCCTTTTTTTTTTGCAGTGGAATAAACAGGAAGACACAAATGACTTTTTTTCACCCTTTTCTTTACACTCCTCCTCTGCTCTCTTCTTGGACTCCATTTGCCCCTGAATTCTAACACAGTCCAAGGGTGGGAGAGGGCATCCCAAATGACTGATATTGGACTTCTTGTCAACCTCGATGATACTAGCCTCACAGTGGATTTAATCTGACTTGGAGAAATAAGAAAGGTGGCATTTCCTGCACTCTGAGTACCAAGGTGTAAGCTGTACCTGCTGGAAGCATATGTTTTCTGTTGCTAGCAACAAAGAATTGTTTTGACGGGTGAGAGGTAATAGTTAAGTACCAACGAAATCATTTCACCCACCAACTTTTATTTTTTAAAAGTGTATTTTTGAAAGGATAATGTTTCTGACTGTACCATTTTCCTAATGGTTCACCTAAAAAGAGAAAAAAAAAAACAAAACAGATTTTTACAATTGTTTTTGTAGTAACATAAGCTCTGGAGGGCACAGGGCTTGTGCAAGGAATTGCAGCCCAGAATGAAATTTTACAGCTGAATTATGAACCCCAGCCAATAAAAGTTTACCACAGGACTGCCTGGCTGTTCTAGCTTTTAGGAGCAAGGGTGGAGAAAATATACATTCTTAGCTTGGAAATATGATATTAATGAAGACCCAATTTGAGAAGAAAGAATTAAAATTCGAGAATGGAGTTAATTGGAAATACTTGAGGGAGATGTCATTTATTACCCAAGTCGTGTGCACCTTATTTACTTTATACAAATGTAAACTCCAAGTGATTTGACATATCTTTCAATTTCATAATTAAATTAGAAGATTTGAGAATTCACAGGTTTTAAAATGAAACTACTATTGACTTTAAATTATCTCCTGTTAAAAGGGAAAGTAACAGAATGAATAAATTAAACTCACTCAACATACCATGATGGTGTAGCATTAAGTTCCCTTCCAGAGACAACTTTTTGCCTAGTGAATACACTTGTATGTCAATTACCCATGCAATCAATATTCCAGAGGATTAGAGGGGTACAGATTATTTTTGTTTTAAGCAAAGAGCTATATGACTGGTTATAACTGTTTGGGGACTGGGGGTAAAGAGGAGAGAAGAGAAAACCCATCAAGTTCAGAGTCACTAAGTAAATTACACCTGCCAAGTTGATAATATTAAAAAAAAAATTGTAATAAAATGCTTTATTCTTTTTTAAGTAATGGAACATCCCTCAAAGGATTCTAAATAAAAATATCATTATGAATTCAGCACAAATCTTTCATGGGAATCACATAAATAGAACTGGTGATTTAATTGAACCAGACTTCCTCCCTACCACTCCCCTCTTTCTTCCCCGATGGTTCCAGACTGCCCGAACAAGTCATTATTCATCTGGTCAAGAGGGAAACCTTCGAACCTCCAGCCAGTTTGCTTACATCCAGGGTACGCAGGAACTATGACTTGGAAAACAGAGTAGGGAGGGTACTAGGTACAGAGAGATTGTTGAACTCTATTCTTGGCTCTGCCATGCCAGGCAGTAAGGCTTAGCAAGTCATCTAAGTGCCTTTTTTTCTCATCTCCTCCCCAGCATGATAGGAATTGCCTCTCACAGTGATAGAGGCATTTGGGCTCTCTTGGTCTCAGCCAAAAAAGACTTTTAAGTCATCAAAAGGATATTGGGAGGATTTGGATGAAGTGTTACAATAAAGCATTTAGGAGAGAGAAAAATGCATAGGGATGGATCAGCCTTGTTTTTTCTTTGGGAAAGGGCCACCATTATAGTGAGCTTTAATAACCAGGATAATTTACTTCACAGACAAAATGGGAATAAGAACAGCCAACATCACCATCTGTAAAGTATATATTTTCCCTTCATTTCATTGGACAAAGCCTGGTTTTCTTCGTCTGGGGAGGAACATACATTCCTGCATTCATCACTTGTTTAGAAATCACATAGTAACTTTAGCCTGTCCTGTATGTCAAACACTGCTATGTGCTGGAGATCGTAATCAATAAAATAGTCTCTGCTCTCAAGAAACACACAGACTTTGGTGAGGCAACCACATCAGCAAACAGGAACACCTCAGAAGTAATTATAGGGAGAAACAGGAATACTCAGGGAGGCATCTAACAAAAATAGGGGAGGGAAGAGCAGAAGGCTTCTTGGAGGAGGTGATGCTTAATTAAACCTAAAGTTCAGTAAAGAGAACTACAGTTTAAAGAAATAGAAGATTTCAAAATGATGGCTGCTAAAAAATGTGGAAAAAGCTGGGGTGGAGGTGGGACAGAATAGCTTTAAAGAGTTTAGATCTTTTGCTCAAAGCAAAGGGGATCTAGTCAAAGATTAGATCTGCATTTCACAAAGAAAATTCTAGTGGGGAAAGAGAAAGGATTCAATGGTGGAAGAAAGCAAGGAAACACCGCTGTGTTTTCTAATTTCCTGCCATGAGATATTGGATGACATAGACTTATTTTAAAGTTCAGCAACCCACTCAAAAAAAAAAAAAAAATGGGCAGAATTGCTGAACAGATACCTTTCTATGGATCCATGAAGAAATGATCTTACAACACTATCAGGAAAATGCAAATTAAAAAACACAATGAGATATTACCTCATACCAGTGAGAATGACCTATATCAAAAAGACTAGAAAGGAGTGTTGAAGAGGGTGTCCAGAAAATGGAACCTCCCCACACTGTTGGTGAGAATGTAAATTAGTTCAACCTCTTTGAAAAGAAGTATGGAGATTCTTCAAAAATATAAAAATGGAACTACCATTTCACCCAGCAATACCACTTCTAGGCATATATCCAGAGAACATAAAACTCGAATCAGAAAAATATACACACTCCCTTATCACAGCAGCACAGTTTGCAATAGCCAAGACATGGAAACAACCCAAAAGACCAGAAGACTGGATAAAGAAGCTGTGATCTAGATACTCAATGGAATTCTATGCATCTGTCAGAAAAGATAAAATTGTGCCCTTTGCAACAATCTATATGGAACTGGAAGGGATCGTGGTCAGTGAAATGTCAGAAAGGAAAAGAGAAATACAGTGATGGTTTCACTCATATGTGGAATGTAAATAAAGCAAGCAAACAAACATACAACCATCATGAAACTCACAAGACATAGGACTGTGGTCACTGCGGTGTGGAAGGACTGAGGGAGAGGAGGGAACGAGATGGTGGTAAAGGGTACTAGAACTCTGGTGGTGGGTGTGATATGAAGCAAACACAGACTGAGGTGTAAGCTCAATATTCAAAAAAATCAAATAACAATGTAAACAAACAAATAATAAAACAATTAAAAAAATTCAGACTGAAGTGGTCGTGAGGAAGCACCTCTTAAATCTCCAACAACTGAGATTGTCTTTAACCAAGAATCCGAGCTCTGAAATCCATTATAGCATTAGCTCCAAGGCCACACTTCTACCTGGAGCCAAGGACTGGGCACAGTCTTCCCTAATGGAAAACTTTGAATGAGAACCACCAGAAGTCTTGATGAATCTTCTTGAGACCACAGGAATACCTCCTTTTCTCTCTTTCACTATGGGTCAAAATTAACATTAGTCTGGAAATTCTCAGCCCTCTCCAGTTCTCACCCCATTTTCTCTCTGCTATATTTTCCCTAATGAAGTAGTTACACATATTACCGCATCTTGGCACCTGCTTCTCAGAAGACTGGACAAATACACTGGCATAGTGTGATTGATGAAATAAACATCCTTCAAATAAATACAACATTGTGAATTATTCAGGATTAAGTCTTTCGATTATCATTTTTATCACAGTGCCTGGGAAAAGAAGACAGACCAATATGTTGAAAGAATGAGAGAGTATATAAATGAATTCAGAGTTGATTATGCAGCAATATATTTTCCCTTATAGTTCAAGGAGATATGTCCACTATGTATTTTTTTTTTTAATTCATACAGTGAAAAATTTGAGAAGTGATGTGTTAACTTTTGATCACTGAGGTTGTTGGCAGAAATCCCCTTGTATAATGTGATTGGAAAAACGCTGTAGATGTTTAAAAAGTTACTTTAAAACAGAGAATCATAGAAGTGATTCACTCAACAATTTCTTATAACTCAAACACATTAATATACATTTATTGATAGATGTTTCATGGAATCAGTTTTTTTCTCTGGGACTCACTGAATGGTCTTCTGCATAGAATACATTCATAATGTATAACCTGTAATTTCTGATTGTGATTCCTTTAAAGCTGAATTAGAGATTCAAAATGTAATGTATATGTAATGTAAATGTAATGTAAATTTTAATGATGTTCCCTAAATATTTGATAGTTGTCTTGCCTATACCTATATATAGTACTGGCATACGTATGTGTGTCTCTGTGTGTGACCTGGATTTGTAGAAGGGAAACTCCATACACTTTGCCTTATTTTCATTGGGAACAAAAACAGTTACACTAGTCTGACCACTTCTCTCACTCTACATAGCAGAAGGAAAGACATCTTCTGGTTGAGCTCAAGAGAAGCAGCTGAACTGCTTCTCACATCAGATCATTTCATTCTTTTCTGGAAACACAACCTGTCTCCGAGACAGATACATTATCTGCCTCTCACAGGGATGAGTTTTCCACCTCTATTAGTAATGATGCTGACATTTTTATTTCCATTTGCCTAACTCCCGAGTCTTAATTTGAAGGGCAAAGTATTTACAACCCCAGTAATATTTATAGTCTTCATAATTGGTTTGGTATAAATTATTTTCGTGTGCATATTTCTTCAGTTATACAAGGATTAATGAAATTATACAATTGCAATATCAAATACATCTGACAAAACCAGTTTTGAGAGATTTATAACTCAATCTTGGTAGATATTCCATCCAATATGTAGGAGTTTAAATGAGGGTAGCCTACTAACTCAGAACACTGAAGAAGTATGGACATTAGTAGCTACATATTTTCTAAGGAAATGGAGAGGACCATTAACTCAGTGACTTGGTTAAGTGGAGGTTGATTAAGAAAGTGTCTACTCAATTTATTGGACAAATTATTTGTTGGCATTATACAGCAGGATGTGGAAATCTTTCATCTGCAGCTCTTGTTCAGATCAAACTATTCCTACTGGACATTATTTACATGAAGACCAATGGTTCAAGTTTGGTTTTCTTTCTCTCAGAAATTGCTTTCAAGATAGATTTTCCCTTGAGATTGGGGTTATCTGAACCATTTGAATTATTTTTGAAAAAAAACACCAGAAGAATTTTTATATCATTTTTTTCACATCCCCACCAAGGCTTATGATTCTATCCATGTCATCCCTTCTAAGACCTAAACTTCCACTTCTTGTTTGCTAACATTTTGAATCTTTCCTACTCTCTAGACTCCGTATCTGGGAATTTCCAACAGATTTTATTTCAAAAACTTGAAAATGTTACCTTGATCCTGCTGTGGAGTTTTGTGGCATCTTCTAATCTCCCAGTTTCTCTTTGCTTATTAAAACAAACTTTCTAAAAGGCAATTTCCACCCCCAGCAATCTTGAGATGGCTCTTCTGAATGACTTTCTTGACAGAGCAGGTATTTTTCTCATTATTCCTTTGCTCTAAGCTTCCTTGAACATGATTTGCATCAACTCGTTATTGATTCCTTCTAACTCTCCTTGAACATAATTTAAGTCATTCTGGTTTCCTTCACTTATAATTGGGACTCCTCTTCCAGCTCCCTACTCCCTCCGCCCGCCATGTGTGGCCAAGTACACTGGATTCCTGGTTGGGCAAACATGACTAGTGATATGAATGTGAACAAGATACTCATTGCCTCCTTTATTATGAGGATTAAACTAGACATCATATTTAAGGAGGTTTACACATAGTTTGTACAGAGTGAATGTCAAACGGATATAGCTAACTTAAAACCTGACTTATTTTATTAGCTTTTTGTTTTGTTCTTTAGGTTTAATTCTTAATGACTTCTAAAAATTCGTGGTTTTAAGGACTTCTGTGATCACATTTTCTAGTTCTTCATATCTATGTCTAAATTATCTAATTTATAATCTAATCACATATTCCTAAATACCATTAAAACCTATCTACTCCAATATATCTCTACTTTTGTCATAAACTCTTTCATTGACCTTCGGGCCCAACTTTCTCTGAGTAACATATTTCAAGAATGAAAATACTTGATTCTTTCATTGCTTTTCCAATCTTGTTTTGAGGTCTTCGATATTTGCCCCTTGAAAGCTATAATAGTCTGTTATTGGTCTTCATGCTTCAAACCTCCAGTCACCAAATCCATTCACTTTGCCTCAATCTATGTTATTGAATATCTATCATTGGCCACACATTATAGTAGGTGCCTGAAGACTTTTGCAAATAGGACAGATGGGGTTCCCATTTCATGGATCTCCCAGTCTAGGGGCTGTCTCCTCATGGCTCTCATCTGGTCAGACATTACAATTACCTGAAGCTCTCTTGTCTGTATCCTATTTATTTTTATATCCATTTTTAAAGTTTGCATAAGGATTTGTGATACAGTGCAGAGTGGAAAACACCAGTTACTACACCTCTTGCATAGCTCTCAGCTTCCTCAGCCACATTTTTCCCTCATGTTACACACGTGAGCACACAGTGAGTGCATTCCTACTTTAGAAATCCTAACTGGTCCATGTAGAATTCCTTTTTCCTGACCTCACCACACCCACCCACGTTTCTCAAGCTCATTCATGTATCTGTGCTGATTCTCAAACTAGATCTCACACACCACTGGCCTTTCATACTCCAAACCAGCAAGATTCAACTTTAAGTTCTACCCCCGCCATGAAATCTTTGGGAAGTGTAAACTCTGTGAATCTATCCCCTTGTTGCCTCCTTAATAAACTTTAGAATACAGCAAAAACATTAAGTGGAAGAGTGCTTTTCTTATCTGGGAATTTGTCCTCAGGATCTGAAGTTGACTACAGAATGATCATCACTCACTTCAACCTAAGCTGGTAAAAGAACTGACTAAGAATAGCGGGTATGGGAATTTCTCTGGAAAAAAATTGCTGGAGTGGTATGTACCATCACACCCTTCATACAGGTAAATAAATGAGGGTGGGTTAAAATGTTCCTTTTGCCACCTCAAGCAAATGAAAGAGAATTCAAGAATACCAAACATATTATTAGGATATCTGCCAGGAGAAACAATTATACTTTTATAATGAGACAACTGCTGAGCTAATAAAGTCTTCTGCTTCCCCACTTTTAAAAAGGGCCCAGAACAGAGCTTGGAGTGAGAGCAGTTAAGAAGTTGTCCTGCTTTTCCACAAGTCTATGAGGCTCAGAGACTAATGAGTAGGAAAGGAAGACCAGGAGAATGAGATGAAGAAGAGTCAACGGTAGTGTCCAGTGTATGTTTCTGAGAGCCTGCCTTGGACCAGGGCTGTGAATGAGGAGAAATGAGAGTGGACTTTAGATCAGACATGCTACTGTTTGCTAAGAACATAAAGGTGACTAGAAAAAAAATCCAAGATTTGGCTCAAGGTTTTGTCCAGGGATATGGAAAAAAGATTTAGTAGAGTGAGTTTATATTGCCAGTGGTGAACATAATTAGTTTCCTGCTTAAAATTTTTTTTTCCTGTTCTGTAGCCTACAAGTTCAGCTCTTTCAGTAAAATAGGCCCAGATGTTCATAGCTCACTTGATAATTTTATTACTGCAACAGAAAAAGGTTTCGAGAGGAAAAGAAGAGATACCCCTCAACTTCTTTTGTATTCTCTCTACCCCAAAGATCAGGATAGATGAACTCTTCCTTAGCCTTCCTTCAGAATTATTGAGTGTGTTCCCAGAGCTCTCTTTGAGTTACACTCAGTTTTTCATTAGCTTATTTAAAGTTAAAAGCACATGTCCCCCTCTCCCAGGAATGTCTTTCCCTGGTGGTATTTTACCATTTCCAAAAGAAATTAAACAGCCCCTTCCTCTCACCCCCTAGAAGATGCCTTCATTATATAGTCAACACAGAACCAGACCCCAGCTGGGGATAGGAAACAATGGCCCCCTAGTTGCCATCTGAGTGCTTCCTGTAAACAGCAAATTCATCCTAAAGGCTTTAATGTTGTATCTATTACCTTTTCAAAAAAAATTAAATTCTTAACTCCGTGACAGAATGTAATCCTTAACAAAGTGCCGAGGGAGTTCCGATAGATAGCAAATTTACTCAAAACAGAAGACAAAGTCTCCTCTCTACCTTCTCTACCATTTTTTTTTTTTTTTTTTTTTTTTTTGGTTCCCCTCCCCTGGAAGCAGATGTACTTAGTCTCAAGTATATTTATTTTCTTCAGCCCTCATGCCTCTTGGTAAAGCATTACTCCCAGATGCCTGTGCAAAAGCTTCTGGATTTGTCTTTGCTCTGTTTCTGCTTTTAGGTTGTCTAGTTCCCCAGAGTTTTCTACTTTATACATATTTTCTAATTTCCATTTTTATTTTTGTAAACGATTCCCTAGAAATTTACTATCACCCCCACCTGTTTCCCTTTTCTTTTCTTTTTATTAAAGCTTGCCTTTTTTTTTTTTCCCCAAAAGAAAGACTCAAGTTATTTCTACTTATACTCCTTTAATTTTGAACAATGTTGCTTAAATGAACTCAGGCCAGCCTGTTCCGATTTATTAGCTGGATTCAGGCAAAGCGCACCTGGATTTTAGCTTTGTATTTTCTTCAGTGTTAGGTAAAGTGTGCCTGTGAATTTCAATCAATCTGGCTAACACAGTCCAGAAAGACACCCTGTCTTGTACATTGGTCTACACACCAACCCATGTGTAGCTCCTCGCACTATAAGAAACTTTGGTAATAATCACTCTCTTTCTCTTACCTAACACATTTGCACATACTTGTTGGATTACAGAGCAGCCACTATCTTTTAAACCTAGACTGTTGAAACAAAAACAAAGTTCACCAAGATGAGGTAAGTGATGTGATTCCAGATCCATTATTTTTAGAGTACTGAGTTTTTGTTATTTTGGAGATAAATGCATGATTATATTATAGAAATAGGTCAGAGCCTGTGAAGTCTGAGGAAATCAGTTAAGCCAAAAGTAAGATGGGTTTGGAAAAGTCTCAGATGAGGGAAGACAAATGGTACTAACTTCTGAGTCACTTTTGATCCTATTCTAATACTCTAGGGCAGTATTCATAGCTTTACTGAAAATTGGTTAATGTGACCATCAAAGTTTTCTAATACACACGTATTCTTAATGATACTTGCTTATTTATAGTTGTGATGGAAAACCCCCCTTAAATCTATTAATACAATGTTACAGAATAGCCTAATAAGAGGTAAGATGAGCATTTTAAGATTCTCTCAGATGTTTCTAAATATTAGCAGGAGATGTCATAGAACATGGAGAGTATGTCACGCTCCAAATGGGAGAAGAACCAGGTGATACTGTTAACTGTTGCAGACTGAATGATTGTGTCCCTCCCAAATTCATGTTGAAGCTCTGTCCTCTCATCCCTTTGCCATGGTATTAGGAGGCAGGTCTTTGAGAGACAATCAGGACCATATCAGTCATGAGGGTTGGTTATTATGATGAGATTAGTGCCCTATATAGGTAGTTAGAGGAATGTTCTCTGTTCCCTGTCATCTGAGGATGTAATGAGAGGTTAAGAATCTGCAACCTGGAAGAGCATTCTTACCGGAAAACAACCATACTGGCAACTCCTCTTGGACTTCCAGCTTCTAGAATATGAAAAAGACATGTCTGCTCTTTAAGCCACTCTGTCTATGGTCATTTGTGACAGCAGTGAGTAGACTGGGACAGATAGATTCTGTGGTTCCTATTCTCTATGTGAAAAAACAAAACAAAACAAAAAAACAAACAAGAAACAAAAACTCACCATAGGATAGAGGTGATAATAGGCTATTTACTGTTAGGTAGCTTTGAAGATAGATTCAGAAGGAAAGGGAATAAATATACCTCTCCAGCTATGTGAGTATATAGGGTAGGGAGGAATAGCAAGAATCAAGTTGAGATGAAATGGAATAAGGATCTTGTGAGAATAACGAGAAGAGGCTTGAATAAACATAGTAAGTAAGATAATCTATGAAAACCTCCAGTATAGGAAGAGATAGAAACTTAAGTGTTATTTTTAATATTATTAAGAAAAGTATACTTATTATTAGTTATATCTAATTCATTACACCAGAGATTGTGATACATACTATGAAAAGGAAAAAAAAAAATAGATTAGGGTGAGGAGGCTGGAATCGCTGAGAGGGAAAAATTGGAAATTTTATTTAATGCGGCCAAGCTAGATCTCTCCCAGAAGGAAACATCTGAGTAAAGATTTGAAAGAGAGGAAGATGTTCATCATACAGTTGTCTGGGAGACCTGGGAGAGGCCAGGTAACAGAGACATTTAGTGAGCAAGCCTAAGGCAAAAATAATGGATGGTCTTTGGACACCATGAAAAGTTCTTGAACAGGGGAGGGGAAGGTCAGTCACTCTCAAAATGTTCTGCCTCATTTATTCCATTACTTCTTCCTTCTCCCTCCTGCATCTTAACATCTTCCTATCAACTAAATTCTTGCTATCCATTTTAAAATCAGTGTTTGAAGTATTTTCAGATTCATCCTTTAGCCCTCTATTCCCTTCTGCTTCCTAACATAACTCATCTGCCTCCTTACAGACAAGTCACTCAAAGGTTTATTGAACTTTTTTCTGTCAAACAAAATGTTGCTTTATTCATATGAAAACAAACTTAAAAATTAAATAATCTAAGTTATAGCAAACAGGTGGCAATTGACATGCAGGGTTGACAAAATACTTGAATGAGGATACAACAGAAGAGACTCCTAGAGCGTAGAGGGCTTCTTTAGAGGTGAAAGGCGACCCAGGTGTAACAGCTTTTCAAGTTCCCTCTCCTCACAGAGGATCACAAGAGACACTCCATTCAAGCAGAGCTGCTCAATCTGCACTCTCCAGTCTACCAGCCACCATGGCCTGTCCCCGCTGACCCCCACTCCATAGAAATGAATCTTCC
The DNA here is from genome assembly GCA_004363575.1 of Solenodon paradoxus. Lineage (NCBI taxonomy): Eukaryota > Metazoa > Chordata > Mammalia > Eulipotyphla > Solenodontidae > Solenodon > Solenodon paradoxus. The sequence goes on from RJWH01000036.1 coordinate 989,063, forward strand.
AAAAACCGTTGATGAACTTTAAGTTTTTCAATCAGTGGACACTTTTACCTTCCACTTATTTGACTCAGGATAAAAGAACACCTATGGACTTGAAAATGTCTCTCTTGGCTTCTATGACATTATGCTCTTCTTGTTCCCACATTCTATCAAATAACCATTTCTGGGCTCGTTTCTTTTCTTCCTTCTCCTGAGTTCAATCATCAGCAAATGGAGATCTTTGGGACTTTAACTTAAATCCTCTTCTCTTGTAATTCTACACACCTCTCTGGGGCATTCTTTCCACTCCTGTACTTTTAAGTACCATATCTATGCATGTTACCCACATATTTATTTCCATCTGAGATTTCTCTGCTGAGCCACAGATAAATACATTCAACTGCCCTCTTCATCCATGTGATATCTCCCAAATACCTCAAACAGATTTAACAGGGCTACAGCTCAACTTTGAATTACCCTTTGCCCCAAACCGATCCCAAATCTGTTTCATTCCAGGGCCCTGCATTTCAATAAATTATACTTTTATGAAACTATTTGCTCAAATCAGAAATCAAGGAGTCATCATTCACACTTCTCTCTCCCTCATCACCCATATTCAATCCATTAAAAAAAATCACTTGAATAATTTTCTGAAACATCTGTTTCATATCTGTCTACTCCACCCCACCTGCACAGCTATAACCCTCTTCCAAGTCACTGTCATCTCTCACCGGAAATACTGTAATATCCTTTTAACTTGTCCCTGCACTTTCTCTCCTGGCCCTCTTCCATCCATTCTCTACACAGTAACTAAAGTCCTGATTTATAATGCAAAATGCCTTTGTTCCATCTTCTTCTTAAAGCCCTTCAATAGATTTTGAATCCAAAATCTTTAACAAGGTTTACAGAAACTTGCATGACCCAGGCACTGTTATTCCCCTTGCTTCACCTTGAGGAACTTTCTCTAACACTAATGAAATTCAAGAATTTAAGTCATAACAGTAATTTGCTTACTCATTCACTCAACCTTTTCTCTCCCTCACACCCCTACTCCCCTATCCGTTTGCTTTCCCTCTCTCCTGTCTCTCTTCCTCTCTCCATTTCTACTACTGTTCTTCCCTTTTTCTTCTTTTCTCCTCCTCTCCCTTCTCCCCCACTACAAACACACATTCACTCACACTCCTCTGAAATATTTCTCTTTCTGTCCTGTCCCTTTCCATGTGGTAACCACACTATGTCTGTATCTACACCGTTTCTCCAATAAAATGCCAAACAGCCCAGGGAGACCAAGAGGGCTAAAGCAGAAGCAGCCAGGTCTTTTTAAGTTGTATGTCATTACTTCTTGCACGTTCCATTCTAAATTACAGGTCTATATAAGGATGTGGCTACTTAACAAATGTACCAATGCACCAGATTATGACAGTATACTCTGACATAAATTAGTCATTATTTAAGGGGGAAGATACCTGGCCTGACAATTTAGAAAAGAATAGGAACAAATCTGAAATTGATGTATTGACTTATTACAGCTTCAATATGGAGAGCGAAGATAAGGAAATCTAATGATAACAGCATTTATTTTAGTCTTGAGAACTAAAGATTTTATTTCATGGGAAGAAATGGAGTCATTTTATTGTTTCGTTTACCAATTTTTCTACAAAATCTATAGAGAAATTTACATTTGCTACATAATTAGCAAAACTTTACACTTACAAAGGAAAGCTCATTAAACATTTCCAACTAGAGTTTAACCAGATTAAAAATGCTATTAAATACATTCTCTTAAATATTTTCAACTATACCTACTGAAATTTTCATGATAATACTGGAGGATGATAAATTTCTACCTCCAGTAAACAGAGTATATTATTATTATTATTATTATTATTATTATTATTATTATTATTATTATTATTATAATCATCATCATCATCATTCCAGGTATTAGCTGCTGGGTGTAACCAGAGCGACAAGAAAAATTGTTGTTTGATACCCACAGCCTCATCTCCTGAATAGTTCAGTGTCTTAGCTAATTCTATTACTATGCCTGACTATAATCAAACTTCATAAAATAAATAAACCTATTAGAGAAGTATGGAGAATAAGAATATAGTTGTACCCTTGTGGTTCAGCAATGAAGATACAGGCTGCAGAAACCCCCAGAGAAGTGGGGCAGGGTGGGGGAGAGGGGTGAAGGGAGGAAGGGAGAGAGAAAGAGAGAGAGAGAGAGAATGAATAGAGGGATAAAAACTCTTAAAAAACCTACTGAGATTGTTGGGTTTTTTTTAAAGCTACATTAATGCATTGTAAATTTCAAGTCATAAAAGACTGTACCATAGGTATTTAGGACTATTTCTCACAATTTTCATGGAACTCATGGATTACTGTTTAGAAGTCTGAAGAATGAAAATGCTACTTATCACTACCAGTTTGGTTTCCTAAACCATTATTGAGTATGTCACAGCTATAGGACAACACAATGACATCTATGGGACTGGAATTCCAGTTTCACGACTAGAAAACAATCTACAGTGGTCACTGACTGAGTACAAATAAAGTAGGATTATCTTCCAAGGTTAAAGATAATGTGTATGAAACAAGTGATCTGAATCAAATGTTTGGTCAAAAGTAGTGAAACAACATGCAAAATAAGGAATAAAATAGTGTTCTCACATAAATTTCAATGCTCTGTTAATGATATTTCATTATATATTTGTACTTTATACCTACTGGATCTTTGAGACTCTTTCTCAATGTGGAGAGAAAATATCCATCTTGGAAAGGTAGATAGCATTGCCTTTTTCTTTATTAGTTAATACTCATTAAATACTTCCTATCTGAAAAAAATTTCCAACAATATCATCTAAAAATAAAGTAGAGTAGAGAGGAGAAAAACTGCTAATAGGAAATTCCCTTTAAGGTTGGCATTTGCTTTTAGTAATGCCTCTAAATATCTACAGACACTATCTTTAATCAAACATTTTTATCTGCATATCTGAACTGGAAATTGCTTGTTAATGCCTAGTTAATAGCCCTTTTCTTTCCTAACAGCTAAGAAAAACCTCATTTCAGAATAGAATTAACTAGAAAATGACAATTCTTAGAATTTATGGCTCCTCTTTCTAGTTCATATCCTTACCCATCTAAGCTCTTTCTGATCAAATTGAATAAAAGCAATGCTCACTTTAAAGTCAATCTCGGCTCATTGCAGGCATTTATTTAGGCCAGCTTGTACATTATAAAAAAGCCAAAAAAAATAAAGCCATTTTCTTGTCTTCTTTTCCATTTCTTTAATCATGGAAATCTTGGTTTTCTTCTTCCTACTAGAATATAATTCTTCTTTTTCAATGTGTCAGCAAAAGATACTAAAATGTTATTAACTCAAAAAGAAAATAATTATTTACAAATAATTAGGTACTTTTTATATTTTTAATGTTTTGTGCTTTATTTAACTATATATATATATTTAAAATCTCACCTAGCACTTTAAAATGAGTTCACAAAGTGTTGGGACACTAATATGATATCCAGTCCATTAGGGATAGGACTTACCAATATGTGTGAAGTTATTTATTGGATTCAGAGTTAAAACAAGAAAGTAAAATGTAAATTGTAACAAAGTCACACCTGTATATTTTCTTCATGCTTATAAGATATATTCAATTATTCATAGAGTATAAAAATAAAGTAAGTTTCTTTCAGTATATTAACTCTGCTGCTCGCCAAAAGATACTTATTTTTCTCTTTTACCTCAATTCTGTAAATATCTCATTGCTCTGCCTTATAGCAATCAATAAATCACAGCCAGACATTAGGGCTCAAGGTCCATTCTAAAATAACCAACGGGGTTCTGTCCCTCCATAAAGTTTGCTCTGTGATATATTAAGTGTATGGAAGCTGTGGTGAAATTTAACAAACGTGTTTTAGAAAGTTTCCTGTGAACAGTCCCTCATGAATCTATTCCTGGTCTTTGTCACATGAGGAAATTATGAAAGCTTGCCAAAAATAAGTTTAAAATTTATTTTACCCTATAAATGTAACTCCCAAAGAGTTTTTAATAGAGTGAAAACTCCTAAAAGAAACAGAAATATATTTACATATGTCTTTGTGTCACCCTTAGTGAGGAAGTATGGTAAAATGGGAAGGAGATAAGATTTTGGAATTTTAACAACATTGATTGGAATCTGAGCTAAAACATTGGCTAAATCAGTTTACTTCTTTAATTTTCTTATGTGTAAAACGGTAATAATAATATAAACTGTGGAGGAGGCCACTACTTCCTAAAATGTGGCTGTCTTAGCCTTTAGAAAAGATGAAATTCTGTCATTTATTACAATGTAGACGGAACCAGAGGTGACTATGCTAAGTAAAATAAGTCAGAAGAAAGACACATAATGGATCATCTCCCTCCTAGGTAGAATATAAAGAAAGAGAGGAAAAGTCTAAACTAAAACCACCCCTTGGACATTAGCAACAGACCCGAGGTTACTGATAGGGGATGGAGCACGGTGGCCGCAAGCAGTGGTTGGTCCCGTGGACAGTGGGGAAGAACTTCTGATAATTTGGTGGTGGGCAAGGGTGTGTTGTCATGTCTCTGAGGAATGGGGAACCTTCACTATGGGTTTATATTATTTTAAAATCAAAATTACCTCAATACATATTAAATTAACTAAAAAACAAAAACTGGCTTCCTTCCACGCATCATCATACTATGTTCTACTAAAATGTTCACATCGTATCTTAAATGCCACTTCCTTAGTAAAAAGTGAACTAACATTTCTTTGTTCCTTCTCGTTAAGTTCATTTTTCTGTACTTTCATAGGACAGTAATTCTTTTTCTTAGAGCAGTCTATACCCCATGAGCCAAATTTAGACAAAATGTCTAGTGTTTTTACAAATAAAGTTTTATTAGGATATGGCCATGTTCCTTCATGAATGGCTGCATTCATGCTACAAATGCAAACTAAGGTAGAGTCAGCTTAGAATGGATAGCCAGCAATGTCAAAACATATTTACTATCTAGGTCTTCACAGGAAATCAGATCCTATTTTAGAAAATTCATTTTATCGGGAATACAATTTTATAGGGAATACTATTAGTGAAGCTATTTATAAAAATAATTCTCTCCTCTGTGAGGCTAGCAATGATAAATTCCACAAGAAGGTGGGTCATTATATGTTTTAATCTCTACTGTTTCCCCACCACCAATCAAGGACAATGTCTAGAATATAGTTACTATTCAATACATGCTGAAAAAAGGAATGAATGAACCAAGAGACAAACTCATCTGATTTTTTAAAATTACCCTAGTTATAGGATTATGAGCCCAACATAAAGAGTGGACAACATTTTCATGTATCATCCAAATATTAAGAAGAAATTATTGCAGATATAGCCATTTTAAGTGTTATAAATTACATCACTGCACATTCCACATTGTCTAACCTATGCACAGCAGTCTGAAGGAGGACCTGGTTATGAATGAGCAATTCATGAAGCTCATACATTATGGACTTTATAAAACATGCATAAATTAAATAACCATTTGTCCCATATTGAAATAGTTTAGTGACATATGAATAATATGTAGGCAAAGGCTAGAGAACTAATTATGATGGAATTACTTACTTTTTATTCAATTACTTTTGGCGTCACCTCTGCTGCATTTCTGCTTTATTGTATATTACTGCTCCCCCCTCCATATCTCTACTTTGCATAAACAATATATCAGAAAGCATTTTACAATGAATGCCCAGCAGCTCCTGGCCTTGAAGAGCTTATTCGCCTAATTGTGCATCCCTTGTGGATTTTTCATAATACTTTACAGATCTAATTTAAATACTTTTACAAATTCATCAAATACATTCTCCGAGGCACATTTACTCAGCTTACTTTTGAAACTTCTAATGAATTCTCTCGATATGTAATTTTATACTCAGCATCATGATTTGAATTAAATATTATTGAACAAGGTGCTCATTATTGGATGTGAATTATAATTAGAATGATAGGCAACCTTAACTATGAAAATAGTTCCAGTCAGTTTCCTATGGGACTGCCAGTTTTCAATCCGTACAAAGACCAATACCCTCTGCTAAAAGTCTGTTATAAGGGTTACAAGTAAATTAAGCAATGTCAGTTCTAGCTGCTTAAAAGCTAGGATTAGCAGATACAATTTAACTCTTAAGAGGCAAATAGCAGGCCGTGGTGGTGCCGGCAGATCAGCAATGCAGGATAGCTGACATACTTTATACGCAATTTAGCATCCTGATATTGAGAGATGACCTAGATATTCCAAGAACCACACGTGAACCCAGTAAATGATCACTGTGCCCATCTAGTTCACATATGCATCAATAGCAGCAGCCAAGGTGGAATAGAAAGAAAATCTGAGCAACTGACACACTTTCCACTAAAAATGCTCATGTCTTTCTATTATCAAGAGATATCTTACACAGATTAAAAAGGAAACTCCTTTTATCATAGCTGTTAGAGTGGTTGAATTACATTTTTTTCTTTTTATATATTTTAAAATGTAGTTTTTACACTTAATATGGGAAACACATGTGTACATGAAGAATAAAATCTACTAGAATCAGATATCATTGATTTATTTTTATCCAATGGGCATTTTAAAAAAATGTGATATGAGTCTCAAAGAGCATAGTGGATTTCACATCACTGAGGTTGATTGCGAACAGAGATTCTATCTTTGGAAGTGCCTATTGCATCATTATCAAAGACCTAGACCAGTGCTCTGCTCATCACAGGTGTTCATCCAATGTCATCTCCCCCTACACTTTTGTGACTGATTATTCATCAGTCATGGTTAGTAATAAATTAGTCCTTCCTCTTTCAAGAACTCTATTTTCTTCATTTATAACTAATCATCCCAATGGTCTCTAACTGGACAACACCTCAAAATATTAATCATGTGATTCAGGAATAAAAAGGAACTCCTGTTAATATGTTGCTTTATACTTCCAAAATTTTAGCTTTTCTTATGGCATGTTGGGAATATTTAGGGATTCATTGCACTGGAGTGGATGATATTTATGACATGGTCTGTCAAATTAGTTTTGAAAATTAGAGCAGGGTCAGCTATTTGTACTTCACATAACCTATTTCCTGTAAGGTGTCAACCCATCATCAGCTCAATATCTCTTACCCTCAGTCTCCTTCTAAAGGACACTGTGCATCTAACCTAATATTCAATCTGCTTCTTTCACTATTTCAAGTGTCTCCATGTTTCTTCATCTGTCGTGATCTCGGTTTTACACTAGAACTCAGATGAAAATTAAATTATTCGTTTTTACCTTGATAGAATGATATCAAGATATAGATAATCCTTCCTTTCTTCACTTTGGATGTAATTGTATGTTCAAGGTGTGTGTGTATGTGTGTGTGTGTGTGTGTGTGTGTGTATTTGTATGGATATTGCTTTATATGTGAAGAGATACTAGTCTTGTTGGAAGAAAAATTGGGGATTAGGTAAAAAATTGCCCCATTCCCAGGAATTTGAATAAATAATAAATAGTGATTATTAACTCATGCATCTCTTATCAGTAGATCATATTGATTGCTTCTTACACTAAGAGAAAATATCTGTATCCATTTTAAAGAGGGGGATTAGCACAGGAAATGTAAGATTTCGTTTTAGCACATATCATGTTTACTTATGATGAGTTTGCTTATTTTCATGCATTTCTTTTTGTTGAAGCAAGAGAAGGGGTTCAGCTTCTATGACCTAGACCACTTGATCACCCTCAGAAACTGTTCTCATATTGACTATTGAATTCAGGATTTCTGTGGGATAGCAAAAATTAAAGATTCCCATCTTTATGGTCTCTTTTTGAAACTCTTTAAGGAGAGAAAAGAAATTCTGAAAATTCTAGCACGACTTCTGTTACCTGCGTTATCAGAAAAATATAAAACTCCTGCTTTTTTCCTTCACAGCAGGGTCCCCTGATATGTGGCAGACACTCCTAAAAAAGTGTTTAGAATTTACAGCTACATGGCAAACTGAGTGGAAGCCAACTCACTGACAATACATGGAAGTGCTAGATAAATGTAATAAGCATTTATTTTATATACACAGATTTACTCAATGAAACAGAAAAATCATGAATATAAATAACAGAAATGAAGGAAGAAATGCTAAGCACATGAGTGGATGCATCAAGCACTAAAAAAATGTATATACAGCATGTCCACCTGCAGCTCAGGCAGCTGAGAAGCTGGTTTGCTGACCACGTAAAGCCCAAGACCCAGGTTCGTGACCCAGGGCCAGAGTAAAAAAACCTAAGTTAAAAAGAAAGCTGATTCTTCCTTCTTTCCTTTCCTTCCTTAAGCATGCTACTTCATCCTCTCCCTTTATTTCTCTCTTTAAAAAAATTTGGTATAGACAGAATCTAATGGGTCTTTCCAACAAGTTATTACTATTACCAGGTTTACACCTAGTCTCTTTCTGTACCAGACATGTTGCTGGAAGAGAAAGACACCTGCAAAAATCCTAGGAAGTTTCTCTCAAATAAGAGAGAGAAAATCTCCATCTAAAACCTCTGGGAAGCCCCAAGGAAGTATTTCCTCTATTCTGGCATTGCCTAGAAATTGCAACTTCAGCCTATGTGCAGGTTGAAATCTATTTTTTATAAACAATGAAAGTAATAGATGCTAATATAAGAATAAAAAACAACAACAACAACAAAAAAACTGACCCAGATTGGTGAAAACAACTACTTCTTGAACCAAATGCAGAACTTCTCTACAGGAAGCAGAGAACTTCTGCAGAAAAGGAAACACACTAGTTATCTCTGTAGATCATGTATGAGTGATGTCTTCTGATGTACGTCTTTCTCCTGGCTTTTCCCACCAAGCATAGTTCCCTCTGGATCCATCCATGTTGCTGCAAATGACAGGATCTGAATGAACTAAATTAAACAAAGCAGACTTTAAAAATAAATGAAATAGAACAACAGACTTTTAGTTCAAACAAAACAAAACAAAAAAGTAAATCAGAGATTGCAGGAAGAGAGTGGGAGGGCAGGAGAGGTACGGCTGGGTAAATGGGATTAATTGTACAGTGAAGGAAACAAATGAAATAGTCGCCAACTTATGGCATTATATACGAAGATTGCTTAACTATGTGGTATACCTTAAGCCTATATAATGTTATAATGTAATAGTCCTTCAATAAAATTAAAATTAAATTAAGCAGAAAAGAAATAGTCTGGCGATAACGTCACAAAACCAAACATTTTAACCATATGAGTAAACGGATCAGGCATACTGAAAAACAATGCAAAGAATTAGACTTTGATGAACTTGAGAAGACAGAAGAATTCCTTTTAAAGGAAAAATACAGACAGGAATAAAGGTGAGTAAGCAGGTAGGCAAGATAGGAGAAGAGGAAGGAGCATCTTTATTTTGTTTTTATTTAATTGTTCACACTGGGTATTTCCCACTGGGTCTAGGACTCTTTTGGAGGCGACTGACTTAGCCACCAGTGCACAACAAACAAATTCTTTTGATTTTCTAAAACATTTGTGTTTAAAATGATTGCACATAAATAATGAAATATTTAATAAAGACAATTGTAGATTTAAATTGAGATTATGAAAAGAAACAATTGATAAGTATGAGAAATATCATCGCTTACATTGGCAGCTAAATAGAAAACTAAAAACGAATTGCATAAATCCTTGGAGGGTTATAAGTTTGAAGACAGGTCTGTGAAATCACTTAGACTGTAGCTTGTTTTAATAAAAAAAAAAAATAGGAAATATGAATATGAGACATGGAGGATGAAAGAGAGAGCCTGATATAGATCCAATAGATCTCCCAGACATGGATTATTATTAGAACTATAGAGAAACATACTGTAAAAGACAAGAGCTATAAAAGACAAGAAATTATAAGAATTTCTTATAACAAAAGAAAACCCAGACTCCTTAGCTTGAAGAAGCACATTGATCCTGATTAATATTCACTCTTAGACTCATTTGACGAAATTGCACATCATTCAAGATGAAGAGAAAATTTTTTTAGAGTCAGAAGTTTAAAGAGACTACACTCGAAGGAATGAAAACTTAACTGCCACAGCTACAGAGACCAGAAGACGGAAATATTCTATCTCTAAAAGGATATGATATTCAAAACTAAAAATATAAGAGAATAAAATAATCAAAATTAAGACATTTTTAGGTCTTTGCTTTGCAAAGAACAATTAATGATTATCATTTTACTCTATTTAGGAAGAATGCTATAATATTAAATGAAAACACTAATTCTTAGTGACAGTATTTATAATTTTTGATATAAAAATGAGGAGAATTGAGTTACGGAATTTAAATCACATTGGATACAGATGAAAAAGATAATAAAAAGCATGGTCAATAAAATATATATAATGAAATGATGTAAGTAAGATCAAATATATAGGTAACAGAAATAAGCAAAATTATTTCACCTATATAAAAAAATATTCATGTTTTAAGCTAAATGCTGCCCTAATTAGATGCACTACAAAGTGGCATGTAAAAATAAATAAAGAGATAGAAAAAAGATATGTGAGGGAAACACTAACTAGAAGAAGGTACAGCAATATTAACAGACAAATTGACTGAAGAAAAAAGCACATGATTTAACTTACTGGGGGTCATTCATGATTATAAAGGCAAATCAATTCACATGGAAAATGTTCATATCCTAAGAGCAGTTCCTCAATGTCTTGTGAAGGAAAAAAATTGTTAGAGAAATTGACAAAACTACAAAACAATGAATTTTTCATTTTTAGGTGCAGCAGATAAAAACAAAACACATGAAGCTACTTAAGACTGGAACAGCACAATTAACAAATTGATTTGCTGGATATACATAAAGTCTTCTAAGTAATCCTCAGGTTACATAACTATGAAATAAAACCACATATGATTAAAAAAAATCCCCACATTTACCAAATAATTGTTCACAGACAAATCACACATCTTACTACAAAATAATATAATTTAATATTGAAAAAAAAAACCCAAATAAATAATTCATTTGGAAATTTTAAAGTCCAAAATTAATTCATGTTTCAAAAAAAGTAACCATAATGAAAATTAAGAGATCCCTAAATGAAGTCAGTAAAGCAGTACATATCAAAATTCAAAGGCATACAGATGAAAGAGATGTATAGCTCAAAAGGCAACCAATAAAATAGGACAGAATGACAAGAATTACAATGAATGAACATTGAAATCAAGAAATTAAAAATAAAAAGATCAGAATTCTCAGAAGGCAAAAGAACATAAAAATAGAATGCATAGAAAAGAGAAAAAGTAGGTATTCAAAAATACTAACTACATAAATTAATGAAAAATTAATAGAAATAAGATGAGCTTTATTAGGTAATATAAAGACAATAAAATAATTCAGTATAATATAAATAATAAACAAATAAGGAAACAAAATAAATAAATTTTTTAATATGATACAGGGACTCCAATTAAAGTCAATAAGAGAATCATGATAGGTGGTGAATATTTAGAGTTCTGCTATTATCTCTGATATACATTGACTAAAGATACTAGGTATTGCAATAAGTCAAGAAAACATAATACAGTCTCTGAGGATAAAGGGATGAAAATACTCATGAATAATAGATGATATAATTATCTTCAAGGAAAACACAAGAAAATCCAAATTCTTTACTAACTAATGAGTCCAATATAGGTCCTGGGTAAAACAGGAAACATTTCCTTTAGATCAATAATACCCTCTTGAATAATTTAATATAAAGATCTATTTCATCCTCAACTTATTTCACTTAACATAATACCACATAACTTCACCCATGTTCTTGTAAATGGCAAAATTTTTGTATATTTTTATAGCTGAGTAGCAATCCATTGCATGTATATAACATAGCATCTTTTCTATTAATTTACCCTTCCATAAACACTTAGTATGCTTCCATATATTGGCTATTGTAAATAAAGTTCAGGTTAAGGAAATCAATTGTATGGTAGTGGATGAAACTAGGCTTTTGATGGTTATCATAATGTGCTATATACAGATGTCAAAATAGTCTGCTGTACCCCTGAAAGCCATATATTGTAAACCAATATTAATCATTTCAATAAAATATTTAAAAGTCCCATTAACAAGAGAAATACCATCTATAATTATTAGGAATAAATTTTAAAATAAGAGGTTCAAAACATTTATGGAAAAATACTGAGACACTTTTGGAAAATATAAAAAGAGAAATTTTCTCCTGGATGAAACAATTAAATATTTAAGATGTCATTCTCATCACATTACTCTCTATAATTAATGCAATTAGAATAAAAAATTTAAGAGTGTCTGTGTGTGCACGTGTGACTTGTCAAACTAATCTTAAAAATCATTCTTGAAAGAATAGTGAAGAAGATACTGAGGAAGAATGAAAAGGGAAAAAAGATGTCTGCTTCACATGTGTTCTCTGCTTTTGTCTGTGTTGAGATTATTTGATTACATAAATGTTCTACTGTACTATAAATATATTAATCAAAATCTGTGGAATTGACAAAAGATTAGAAAATATAAACCAAGAGAACAGAACCAAGAATGCAGAAAATGTCCATATCTTTGTGGAAAGTTGATTCTGATGGAAAACAACAAAAACAAAAACAAAACCTTATAGCAAACAGGATAAGAGAAATATTCAGTATGTAATTAAGAAATCAGGGTTATCCATATAAAAGATGAATGCGATTCCTATTTCATAAAATACATAAAAATAAAGTTCAAATATTAGCAGATGCTGTGGATATCCTACCTATATTAGTTTGCTATAACATTTCAATGCAGGCCAAGTCCTTGGACTTTATATCAGGGTTTTCAGTATACATGGCAGGTAGAAAACGCCTCATTTTGGTTCCCCTGGGAGCAGCCTCAGTCCCTGACAGAGGACTAGGCACTTCATATCTGCCACTCAGTAAGGACAACTTCCACATTCCAGTCTTTTAAGTAGGCTAACCACACTATACATATTGTTTTAAATGAACAGTATCAGTTGTTTTTGTTTTTTCCGTATTTCCTGAATGTCATGTCATTTTACTATAAATTTCAATTTTGTCCTATTTTTAATAAAGTAGTACCATTTTTATTTAACGTGAAACAAAAAGATCAGCTCAGTTGCCTAGGCCCAGTCTGCTGAAGAGGCCAAAAAGCAGCTGGGTTTTTTGCCCTGTGTTAAAGACATCCCTTTGTCAGTGCTGACTGTGACTGACCATGGCCTCCACTGCTGTTCTCACCTGTTGTGAGGAAGCAGGAGCCGCTCAAGACGAGGATTCCCCGCTACCCAGCAAGCCTGTTTCTTCAAAGGCAGCATGTTTGAGTTGCAGCTAAGTACTATGGGGGTTATTTTTGTCACTATGGGAATTCTCCTTGCCACTGTGAGGGTTATTAGGCATATCTGGCACTGGGATGGCTGAAATAGCATTTTTTTTAGGCAGGACATTTAGAGAGGGGTACTATAGGGAGGTGCCAAAATTGGTTTTCGAAATTCCTTGCACCAGCCCTGGCTATTTGTATGAAGTGCTGCTGGACCACACATCATTACTATGCGATCACCTCTCAGGATGGCATAGTACTTACTTTTGCTGGTTTTTCTGCTCTGCTCCTGCTCAGTTGGTCTACTTCCTCCCCTCCCCTTAGTCACCAGCACAAAACCCTATTCTATTTTGCCATCCCAGTGTCCAATTTTTGTTTCAAGGAAATACAATCAGCCTAATTCCAAGTTCCCCAGAATGACTGAATCACATGGCCCGAAAAAATAATCTGTTTGAAAACTCATTCTGTATTGATTTCTTCCCTTTCCCTGCCTCATGTTCTTATTTATCAGTGCTGGCAGGGTTCAGCTCCCATATAAACTAATAGCAATTTGGTCATTATCTCAATATTTGCATCTAGGAGAATCCAACCAAAAGTATTTCTAATAATTCCAGAAGAAATATAACAACCTATGACAACGTAGATGGAATGGTTATCCAGATATAGAAGGAAAGACGTACATTTAGTCACATGAAATAATTTTTCAAATTTATAAAATAAATTTAAAAATTGATCTATGAAAAAAGGATATAAACTGGGATAAAAACACATTTAAAGCTTAGAAGATATTGGCTGCACATATAATTAACAAAGAATAGTATGAATACGAGGTAAGCATACATAAATCAGTAAGTTAGAAAATCAAGCATTAAACAGAAAAAAGGGTAAATGATGTGAACAGACGACCTACAGAAAAAGCTCATAACCCACTGATTAAAATATGATTATTTTCTTCTTAAAGGCACATTAGCCAAAATTTAGAGATCTGAACTAACTTCTTCAAGGTCACATAGCTACTAAGAAGGAAGAGAAGAATTTGTACCCAGATATAGTTAACTTCTAAGCTTAGATATTTTCTACTTATTTTAGTATAGCACATTAGATGCCTTTCTTGCTTCTGCAAATTCAGAGGTATCCATGTTGAGAGGTTATGCTATATACTTAGGATTCAAATAATCATAAAGTGTATTTTTCTCCCTCAGTCTTCATACTTATAAAAACTTAAGGATTATAAATAAAACAAATTTTGAACATCTGTACTAATGTCTTCACATAACTCAACAGAATTAAACAATGGTATCCTAATGACATTTAAGCCAATATTTTAAATGTTTTGAATCTATTGAATATTTTAAGTAATCAACTGCTTTGAATTTCATCTTTTTTCCCTACCTTGCATTATTGTTTGAATGATAACCCCCTAAACACAAGGCAGAGGATAGGCAGATGTGAAGGGCTCGTTTCTGAAGTCCCTTAATCCTACACCAAAGTCAATGATAGCCAGTAGTTACTTGGCTTTTTCTTGAGAGCATACGCCAATGACATTGGGATAATTTATACTTAATTAAAATACTTACTAAATATGTCTATGTTATATGTATATATGTGTGTATAACTGTATATATGTGTTTATATATATATATATATATATATATATGAGAGAGAGAGAGAAACTCAATGGCTTAAACCTCTTTCTAAGAATATACTATCTACTCCTGATAAAACTCTGATGAAATATATACATGGTAATTTTTCAATTGTCAGTGTTTCTTATCTACTGAGTCAGTAGTTAGAATAAAAGATAAAACATAATAAGAAATAAAACATGTGCATTATCAAATGAGGGCACAACATGCTTTGGGTCTATAGAGAATGGGCTTTTTTTCATTTTGCCACTGAAGTAACATTTTTTCATGAATACATATTCAGACATAAGAGTTATTCCAATTTGGCATATTAAATATAAGCAATTTCTGAGAGTTTAAAAAATAAAGTTCTAGAAAACCCATACAGTGGCATAAACTGCGAACACTAAAAATATTAATGATGCAAATTAATGGATCTAATGAAAAATGAAATAAATTTTAAAGAAAAAATGTATGAATTCTCTGTTAACAGTCATAGTGTCTTACTGCTGTTGAACATACATTTTTCTGCAGTGAAGGGGCCATGACAAACTTTAGCTCCTCCTGAAATAGTACCTTTTTGTTCTATCTCTGCAAGACACCTGGAATAAGTCGACTCCAGCATGATGTCTTTTATTCAAGTTCATCATACCCGGTTGACTCTTCCACTTTTCATTTGTTCATGCATTAATTAAACCAATATTTATCGAAGTCCTACTGTGTGCCAAGCCCCACTTGAAGTGTTAGATCTACTGCACTGAGTAGAACATAAATGGTCTTTTTGTGAAGTGCACAGCATATTATATGCTTAGACAACTGTGTCCAATTGTAATTTGTGGTATGTATTATAATAGAAAAGGACACATGCCTGGAAAGAGACTAATGGTGATTTATTTTAGATTGAATATTCAGAGGGAGGCCTCACTGAAAAGTATTCCAACCATGAACAAAGAGTGAGAAAAATCTTTCCAAGCAAACGGTAAACTACAGCGTGCATGAAGTTTCCAAGAGCAGACTGTGCTTAGAGAGAATTTGGAAAGAGAGACGCTGAGAATTTAGAGCAACGACATGGCAGCAGATAGAGAAGAGTGGCAGGGAAAGGGGTGGAGAGGTGGGCAGTGGTCATCTATGCAGGAACCAGAAATCCTAAGTATAATCACAAACCACTGATGTATTTTAATCGGGGACATGCTTCACTTTCTTTTTAAAAGAAATTTTACCATGGTATTAGGATAATAGGCTGGAAGGAGGCATCAGGGACAGTGAGGAGACCGATTAGAAAAATCACGAAAAGCATTAATTTTATGGTAAAGGAGAGAACAGAAAATTCTAAGAGTTCTCGGAAGAGATCATAGGAGCTTGCCTTGAGTTGGTGGCAACAGAGACAGAGATATAGTATCAAATTGGATGCCATATTATTATGTGGATATGAAATTGACTTCACTCCTGTGAAAGTGAGACTCAAGAATGGCTTAAACCTCTCAATGAATACACTGCTATCTACTCCTGGAAAAACTGTGAATAAACAGCAACTCAGATTCTTTTTGGAAATATATATTCATGTGCAAAAATATAATGAATAAACATATCTGTTATGATTGTTACTTTAACATTCCTTGTAATCAGCAGCAAAAACCATTAACAATGTTAATGAGTAGATCACACTGAACTTCTTCATTGAGACAATCATCGAATTCATCTGCCCTGCTCTGGATGTAATCAGACTTCTTAGTTCTCTTTCCTAAAGAAATCAGTCGAGATTCCATTTCCTTTGAATACATTGGTTTGCTATAATGTTCTTTATTTCTGCTTTGCAAGGCTCATTGCTTTCTGTACTACTAGTTCTTCACCTTCTAGTTTTCTTCTCCTTCCTCCACATAAACCATTTAAATACCGTTCTTAACTGACCGTGTAAAACTTAGTTCGTTGGTCACTAAATCAGACTAATGCTAAAGTAAGACCGATTCAAGTATTTTATGAGAAATTAATAATCAATTTCAGAAATTGTTTTGTTTTCAGTGACTAATAAACTTTTAAATTCTAACTGTTTCACATTAATGAGAGAAACTTAGACTAATTGAATACTAAGTTTAGGAAATCCTTTTCCGATGTCAATTAAATTTCTAGCTTTCTCTTAATGCAGTTCTTTTATTCATCTGTTTTACTAATGCTTGCCCTGGAATCAAGTGTTCAATAATTCATACAAAATAATTTTTGCCAGTTACTTTCTTGGTAGATTTATCAAATGGTTATTCTATTAGCATACAACCCCTCATTTTCATATTGTCTGAGTAACTGCTTTAGAATTCCCCCCAGTAAAAATGTATTGGATGTCTGGTACTAAAATCTCTTAAACAGTAAGATTATGGTCACATTCTGCACCTGAGGTGTCCCTTCTTATTTTAGGAAAGGTATACTAGCAACAATCTTGAATATGTATTTTAAATTTCTTATATATTCATATGCCAAATGCCCTAAGTCTTGTATTGCCTAATCTTGGTTCCTAAGCTAATCAGCAGTATTACAATATACCTTCAGTAATTATTCCTGAAAAAATCAATTCCATTGGACTGGTAATTTGCCTGAAATCTTAATAAACTACATTCATATAAAAATTATTTACTTGATTAGTGACTCGATTTATACAAAATTCTAAAGCTACATAATCATTAACTAAAAAACATAAAGGACATCTGAAAAATATCAATCATTTTAATAACTCATAAACTACCATGCTTTTAAGTTTAATGGCTTTTCATTTTAAGTGAAATACCTTTCTTTCCTAGCGATGATCTAGAAGCATTTAACAAGACTACAAACACCATATGAATCAGCAAAGAGGTTGTTCTGTTGGGGCAAACAATCTTGAGGAATTTTCAACCGTGTTTCTCGAAATCAGAGTCCATAAAGATCATCTATTAAAATATTAGGGTGAATACATGTGAAGTATCTGAAATTCACCTTTATAATGGTATCTCCCCAAACCCATTCCAACATTCTTATGCACACTGACATTTGAGTAAAGACGCAGATTTAGTCTCTGGGCAGGTGTTAAGTGGTAAGTGAGAAGTCATTAGGAAGAGGTCAGGATTAATCCACTAATTCAAAAGGAGGTCATGCTGCTGATACAAAAGAAATTCCTATGGCAATCTCATTTTCCTTTTTCCAGCCCTGATGAAAGAGTGAAAAGAGGACATGTGGGAGTACAGGGAAAATAAAAATCTTATAAAATATAACCAACTAAAGAGTTACTTTAAAATTTTAGGACTATAGCATTAAACACAGAATTACAAACACTTATTTCATCAAATGAGATTAAAACATGGAAAGTCTAATGATAGCTGCCTCTTTAAATCAAATGGTATTGTCTGTGATGGCATGAAATTCCCCATGATTTAAAGAGTGACAGAGCCACACAGTCACTTGCTGAGAATATTGCCTGTAATTCTAGTTCCCTTTCTGCCTGGGTGTCATTATTGTGTAATCAAAGAGACATCAAGTTATTCCACTGATGCTTCTTTTCCACTTTTCTGAAATTTGCTCTTTTCTTGTAAAGGGGTGGTGAGCAAAATTCTAAGAGCAATATCACTACACCTAAGGACTGTGTGCTTTCAAAGAAAAAAATAAAGACAGGTGTGAGAAACAGTCCTTTTTCCCTATGTATATTTGGAAGCTGCAATCTACTTGTAGGAGACTGGGAATGCTACAGATATTCTTTTGTGCCTTAAACATGAATACTTACCTACATACGAAAGGACAACACCTCTTCGTGAAGAATCAAAACCCATCTGACATCCAACGTATGCTTAATAAATGTCTGAAGCATAGATGGTTCAATGAAAGAGATTTGACAGAAATTTTAGAATCAGAAAAATAAAGCGATAACTAAATAATTATGAAAAAAGGGAGGGTTATGTAAAGCCCACACACTCCCAAAATTCTTTGGGTGTAAAATCAATATAGATAATCAGGGTAAAACTAGGGTGTTCTTGGCTGAATGACAGAAACGAAAGATGGAGCCATCACAGAAATAGATCAAAAAGAAGTAGGTTTGTTTCTGGTAAAGTTGGAAACGTATGTCTTCAGCTTAAGATAATGATATGGTAAAAGAAAGCTAAACTTAATGGAAAGAGCAGAGATGGAGAAAGACATTACAAACTTTGTATAATGATGCACTCACACCTATCATGTGCCAAGTTGTGTGTGAGGCAGATCCCTTGCCCCACTTGGTCATAAAACCATTGAAAGGAGCTGTGTTTCCTTTTCTCTTGTTTTACTTATGAGAAACTGAGGCTTGCTCAGCTACACAGGGATTAGTGAATACGCATCGCAGGCTGTTACAAAAGTTGTTCTGGACATTCCATACAGAAAGCATGCTACACATCACAGGCAACAGGCCTTCTCATCGCCTTCTCTGCCACCCCTTCCCTCTGCCACTACTATTTCTGGCAGCATATTTTGCATAGTAGAGTTAAAAAGGAATCTAGAGAAAAGAGAAATGACTCTCAAGAGACAAGGATTGAAGCTTGACGTGTGTATCTTACTGGAAGCAACGGTTTCTGCTACATATTCCACTGATAATCATGTCACAGGAATTTGGGGAAAGAAACATGAATAACTAGATTCTCTGTAGATGGTAGAATAAAGGGCAAGGTACACTTTCAAGGTAACTGATATTTGTTATTGTGATTTCTTGCTCTAAAAATAAATTTAATAATGTTTATTCAGTTATCTCTATATTCCCTGCACCTAAGATCCATCGAAGAGAGTTTGGAAAGGATGTTAATTCCATTCACTGCTTTTCAAAGTCACATACATTTTAAGATGATTTCCTATAGGAAAGCACTATATAAAATATAGCAAATGTTTCTGATTAAAAAGAAGTCTCTCCATGTATTTTTCCTTCAGTGACTACATTGAACACTTCTGCATGCTCTTTTAGAGCCTTTGCATCATGCTATGTCTCTTTCACTCTAAAATCTACACTGTCTCAGATATTTATTTTTTCTCACCATCCACTGTATCACTTTATGCAGATGAATTTCTTCCATGTTTGAGAAACATCTGTTCCACTGCATACCTGAATATACCATTAATAATATTATATAGACTGCAAAAATGTAATAGATAATATTATGTATCATATAGACAATTACATGCAAAATTAAATATAACATCTTTCATCTAATATACTATCTGATAACATATTTCAGAAACATAATTGTGTTCAAGAATTATTTCTTCATTGAAATGCACTGTGCAATGATTCTATGTACATAAACAGAAACACAAGAACATTTCAGAAACCTATGATTCAGAAGGTAATAACACCTGGCCAAATGTCCAACCCTGGTGCACATATAAAACCTTTTCATATCCAGTACTGTCAAAGATGTGGGGAAATAGCACACATACACATTGTTAGTACAAATGCAAATTAGAGGATTTATAACTGCTTGGAGAATTAACTGAATCAGCCACATTGAAAGGTGCACGTTCTTTGGCCAGGCAATTCCTTTTCTAGAAATACACACTACTTCGATGCCAGTCTAGGTCTATGAAGATAATGTACTAGGATTTTCATTATAGACTATTTAAAGACTTTTGTCTTAATAAAGTAACATTACATTATAGCACTGTTTTCTACCAAGAGTTCAATTCTATCATTCACCTAATACTGACCACTTTCACTCAGTTTGCCTACTCCCAAACCCCTGGACCCTTCTCTTCTAGTAACCATTAATTATATTTTGTTTCATTTCATTTTTTTAAAGGTAAGTGACAGGCTACAATGAAGGCAAGTAGGCAGGCAGGCAAGCAGGAAAAGAGGAGTAAGAAGCACCTTATTCAGTTTAGTTATTCATGATTGGTATTTTCCTGGGTCCCACGTATTGAGCCAAGTACCTTGGGATGTATGTGAACTGCACCTGCTTTAAACCACTCGGCCACCAGGGTACACTGATCAATGAATTATGTTTTAAAGAATAAAATCCACTTTGTTTGATTTGGTTTGTTTGCTGATTTCTCTACTTACTATATATGATGAAATCATACAACACTTAAATTTCTCCTGACTAACCTCACTAGGCATTCCTTCTCCAGGTCTCCTCCTATTGTTGCAAATGTAACAGCTGAACAGTATTTGTGTATGCAGATCGCATCCGCTTTATCCATCCGTGGTGAGCATTTAGGCTGGTTCAAGCTCTCAGTTACTGTAAATAGTGCTATGAATAAGGGGTGCATATATTTCTGTGAATTCACGCTTTTTGGTAAATATTCAGAAATGGACTAACTCCATTCCCTGGAATTTCTATTTGTCATTTTTTAGAGGATTATCCACACGACTTCCCACAGTGGTTTTAGAAATTCACTTTCCCATTAAGAGTGTATGAGTTCCTTTCTTTCCATATCCTTGCCAATACTTGTTTCTTTTAGCAGAATTATTAAATAAAGTAGGGTCATATAAAGTATATAATAGCACTGGATGTAACATGTACAGACTAAAAATGAAAAGATGTCCACAATACATTCTAAAATGAGTACAAATAAAAATAGAGAACACATTTTATAGTATAAAGTCATTTCAAAACATTAGCTCTATCTGTATGCGTTTGTGTGCGCGCATGAGTCTTGGGTGTGTATAGAAAAATGTCTGGATAGTTATCCAGCAAGTGATTCACAGAGATTCTTCTGGAGACTGCAATTGTTTTGGACAATCAGAGAGGGAGCTGTCATTGCATACCTTTTAATGATCTGTATTATCTATTTCCATTGACATTTATTAGATTTATAATTAAAATATCTTAGAGCTCAATTATGCATATTAGAAGCAGAAGGTCTCAGTTTAAGGATACATATATATACATATATACAAACACACATGCATATATGTGTGTATATATATGTATATATATACATATATATATATACATATTTATTTGTGGCAATGTGGTGTCTTAAAAACATACTGGGCATGCCCTGGTGGAGTAGGGGTTAGGTGCATCCACATGCATCCCAAGGACCCAGGTTCACATTCTGGGGCCAGGGGAACAATCAATATGAACAACTAAATAAAATAAATAAAAAGCTTCTTCCACCTCTCTTTTCATGCCTGCCTCCTTCTACTTGCTTTCATTCCTGTCAGTACTTACCTTTCCTTTAAAAAGAAAAAAAGCATAGAGAAATCTCCTGGTTAAACAAAGGTGGATGTTTAATCTTTCTTACACAGAAGAGCTATTGAGACTTTGTGCTTTTTCAGAGTCATCTACTGAATTTAACTTCCAGGAAAGGAAAATATTATGAGGGCACAATGAAACTTCTTTTCCTTGGTGGCGGAATATTGGCTATTTTCTCAGTAGAGGTGATCTACTTATTGTGCCTGTGTCTTTTATATTTTTAGTTTGTCTTAATAGAATCATACCAATTCATACATTACCTCTTTTTTCTTTCTTTCTTTTTCCCTTTTTCTCTTTTCAGACCAAAATAATGACCTTTACAAATGGAATACTGCCCATGCATTTTTTTTCAAGACTTGTAAAGTAATAACCAAATCACTTCTTAATATTACATATCATGTGCAAATCAGCACATCTACAAATATTAACATATGGTCATAGCCTTAAAAAATAGCATATATTACCAACATGTTTGAATGCAGATTTATCTGCTTTAGAGAACTTACACTATGTCCTTTTTTTATGTTGGCATATGCATATACAAACACATTACTTGACAATAAATAAATTACCCTCATGCCTTTCCACTTTCCATTGATTTTCTCACTCCTGATCCAGGGCCATGAATCTAGGGCTATTTATTAGCTCTAACTGATCGATTGACTCTTAGTTACTTAATGGCTATATCATCCTAGCTGTAGCTTTATAAGTCAGGTAATTATAACCTGATTTTGAAAATGTGGCTTTAAAAGGAAAGAAAGAGAAAAAAATATAAATATATATTAAAGACTTAACATTTTCAGAGGTACAATTCAACATAATTACAACAGGCAATTACAAAATGCCTACTTCATGGATCTGAATAGATTACCTATAATCACATTAATGTGATTGTACCCTAGACTTATAAATGTGATGCATAATTGATGCTAAAGATTTAGTATGCTTTCTCATACCAAACCAACCATGGGCTTTTTTTTTTAAATAGAAATAGGAACAAATGCCATTGTAATTTCACTTTTTTTTTCCTGCTTCAATCAGTTTGTACCTCATTAAGATTTTCTAGGTAGGGGGTATTATTGTCTCATGCTGGAGGCTTTTAAAGATTTCTTTTGGGAGCAGCATCACACCTGGCAACTGCTGGGCGGTGGGCAATGACTTCAAGTTTTTGTTCTCATCACTTTAGGTCTAATAGGACAAGTAATAGGTCAGGTGGGATATTCTGAAATGTAATTTTTTAAATTGCTTTAAGTATTTGTGACCAAAACCCATTAACCTTCATACATCTCTACCAGAAAAGCAAAAAATGACTCTTCTGAGGCTTGACCGGGCTGTGCCAGCCAAGTGCTCCCAGTCCTTTGTGGCAGGGCTGGTGAATCTGTGATAATGAGAAAGATGCCTCTTGTGGACGCTCAAATTTTGCAGATTTGCAACTGAGAGAAAAACTTGATTTAAAAGGCAAGCAGATATTTGTCTGTGTGCTTTAATTTTTAACAAATTAAATTGAAGTTTGAGTCTAATTTAATTAGCTTATATAATAGAAACATTCAAGGTTATTTTTTGTCACTATCTTCAATTATCTCAGTTTATAAAGTAAATAGCTCTGGTTGAAATTCTAGAAGTAAGCATAATTATTTCAACGAATGTGAGATTTAAACGTGAGTGAGTATGTGATGTAATTTGCATATTTACACATATTCTGTGGTAGAGATTTATACATCCAGTTGACAGACAGGAAAATCTGCTTCCTGTTACCAAGTATCTAGGAAGGAGAAACTATCCTCTTTGTACTTTCTTGAAGTCTCCTAAAGATGTTTTAAAACCACTGTTAGCAGATCTACTGCTGCTCTTAGCCCAAGTTATTATTTGGCTAAAGGTTTTGAATTAATTCATAGCAGTCACATCATGGAGAGAGATAGGGAATCTTTGATGACAAGTTAATGAAAGAAATATTTCATTGAATAAGTGGAAAGAGCATAGATAAAATGTCCAGTTACACAGAAAATTAGAAGTACTGCTAATTTTTCTTGATATGTCAAAGTGAATAATCATCTCAAAATTTAAAGAGGCCATGCTCTAACTAAAACAATTTATAGACTGAAAATTTTGCATGGAAACATAATGTGCACCTACAAATTACCCATTCTGATTTATATTTAAAACATTAGTATGATTCTCTGTCTTCTGACTTAAACTTGCTGCCTAACAGAAGCTTCTTTAATTAGCTAAGTAGATTTGCAGCCTCTCTTTTATTGGGTGAATTCCAACTTTATGTCATCTGGAACATTGCCTGTATCTAAAATAATTTGAAATAGCTGAGTTAGTTTCAAAAATATTAATAGGTACTCTAATATTACATATATTATTAATACTGCCTAATGCTGCATGTGGTTTCAAATTCTTTTGGTGAACAATTAATGAATATTCATAAAACTGAACTGACACTAAAATTCATGGTTAGAACCCTGTTAACGGGCTAGTGTCATCCATAAAACAAAGTAACTAAACATTAAAATCAGGATAAATATTGCTATCACAAACTGTGTTGACATCATAATTTTTAAGTCAAAGGGCACGTTAGAACTTTGCAGCTCAGAGTAGCCTTTATATTTCATATGAATCTGCATAACTGCTGATGAAAGAGAGTTGCATATGAAAAAATGAAAGAATTTTATATTATTTTTTCATAGACTGAAACCTATTGCACAATTCAGGTTAAGAAATCAGAAGTGTCAAGATTTTTTTAGAATGGAGACTACGGACCTGGCATAACAAATGATTCTTCTTGGAATTATCAAAAGCTTGAGTTTTTCAATACTTTGCCAAATAGTTCTTATTAATCTAGTTTATTTAAGTATTTAAAAAATATTTTCACCCCAGCTTAGAAGTTCCCTTTTTAAAAAGAAACCAGCATATGCACACACAGAACTTAGTATATTTATGTGTAACAAATACTAACTCAAAGCCTAAATATACATGAAATAAATATTATCCAGATGTGAATCCAATTTCAAACAATATGCAGCCATGTGCTAACGAAGTTCGAATATTTTTAAATGAATGTCATTTACTTTTAAAAGCTTGTGCTAAAATGGTTTAATTTTATTGGGAATAATGGTTATGCGTCAAATATCTGCTTTTTATTTTATTTTAAAGATGACAATTCAAAAGCTAAATGAAGATTTTCAAGTTAAATATAGGGTTAATCATTCCAGGTTGGTCAATATCTCCCCATACATAGGCTATATGTGCTTTTAAATCAAACACGGGTGATACTCATTATGATGTTTTATCTACGATAGCAGTATTTCTGAAGAGTAATCTAAAAAGGACTAAATATTTAAGATTTCTTTTTCAATCAAATAATCTTAGGGAAATGTCATTTATCTTTCATGGATTTATAATGTCAAGAACATATGAATCATGATTAATCTTCCAATTAAAAAACATAACAGGCAAACTAAAAGAACTGTCAAATCCAGTTACATTATATTTCGTGACATATTTTTCAACATATTTTTGATGAGAATTTGTTAGATAACAGTTCAATATTCAGGGTAATTTTGTTCTGAAAAATGTTTAAACATTCCAGTTTCTAAGGCTTGCTGGAATTTACATTTCATGAATGGGGGTCATTTTTCTTTTCTCATTTTCTCACCTACATCCTGCTCACTATCCAGCTGGTTCATGGAATACTCTTGCCTACCTTTTTGTTTCAGTTTCAGCCCTGGAAGTCATCTTACCAGCACACAGACAGTTTCCCATTTGTAAGGCACTATTTTTGCACAGCTCCTTATTTTTTTAAAGATTCTCAAATATAAAGAAAAACATCCACATTTTCAGATCTATAATTTCAGACATCTATAATGTAGTACAGTCTTTCTTTAATCTATTAGTTACCACATGAACTTCTGGCTCTAGTAAGTCTAGCTCTTCTAGCTCTGCAACTTTGCTCATTTTGTCATGATTCCCATTGTGCACCCTTCATTCCTATCCACTGAACTAGGCCTATACTTTTCTTCAAGTTTTATCAGAGAGGCCTCACTCACCACATGAGTTTGAGGTGTTAGCTCCTCCATTTTATTCTACTCCTACTTGTCAACTTTACCACTACTTTTAGCTGTCATGCTCAAGTATACATAGACATGTGCTGTTTATTGGTATCTCTTTATTTGAATGCTTTCATTCTACCCATCAATTAGCCATATGGAGGCCAGAAACAGTAATTACTTTATTTATATCGGGGTGGGACATTCATCACAGTACATTTTACGATAAACAAGTATATTCTAAAATAAATATGTCCTGCTGCTTATATTACTGTCCCTTTATTTAATCACTAAATCCTTGAATCATTCACTAAATATTTATTGTCTATATTTTATTTTGCTAAGTCCAGAATTTAGTGCTTTTTATTTAGAGGTGTGGCAAGTTTTCAAGCTCTTATATTCTGTTAATCTGGCTTCAGGGTATAGATAGAACCTCCTTTTGAAGAATAGAGATAGACCAGGCGATGAACAGTTAAGTACTATAAAGGCATGTGGGCAACTCTCATGATAGAAGCTATGCAAAAAAGATAGCAGTGGTAGCTTTTAGCCTGTGTGTAGATAAACATGGATGACAAAGATCCAGTCCTTTGTTACAACCATCATTTAAGAGCAGTGCCCAAAGTACACTCTCACTTCTTAGTGAGAAGAGGGACTGGAGTCAGATGCAAATCTGTAGAAACGACTATGCTATAATTCCATAACACTTAATATTTTTCAAAGAATTTTATAGATAATATTTAATCAAATTTTATATTAACATTAACAAATCAGAAGGACCAGGGATGTTTGGTTGCTCCAGTCTTCAATTAAGCAGCTTTTCTCAGTGAAAAGTCTAGAATATAAACCCACTGTAATTAAGCTGTCCTCAGGGACAGTCTCCTTTGAGCTGGTATACACACCCACTGATGGGCCTTAACTCTTTCAAACACAAGTTTAATATTTATTGGGTCTATGAAAGCTATATCTTATTGAACTAAAGCCAGGTGACCTAGAGACTTAGTGGAAGTTCCCAAGGAGTCCATCTCATTCATATATTTGGGACCCCCCATAATATGCTTCTGAGAGTTATGCATTTCAGCAAACTGAAATTGCATTTAAAATCATTTTTTTCATGTTACACTGTGCTTGGAGAACAATGGGAATGCTCCTCAATGTAGACTAAGATACTGTCTGCACGTGTCTCTGTTTCTTTAAAGGTAATAATAATATTAAAGCAGAGCTGGGAGTCAGGGACTCTAGTTTACAAACACCAGTTTACTGAAGCTGTTTCATACTAATAACTAAGTTCTAAAATGAGTCAAACAGAAATGGAATGCTGAACAATTAAGATTCTCTCCCCATAAGCCCATCTCTATCATTTTATTAAAGGCTACTGGGAAAACCCTTACTGAATAACTAATTCTAAATTATATTCGATGAAAACAAATTAATGTAATAATTTTCTTTCTGAAATTAATTTAAATCTCTGTGGATGCTGCAACAAATTTAGTCTTTACTATGCATACAAAAAGTTATGAAAAGCCTTATTGCACTCACTGCTTTAGGCAAAGATTCATTGTTTCACAGTCACTGGTAATGGCCATTATTTCAATTTAGCAAACTTGCTTTAATCAATCATTTTTGCCTCCTTGGCTCAAGTATTTAAAATTACTCTGTATTTTGTCAGTATAGATAGCACACTTGCTGAGATGCTATTGGTGTAGTGTGTATTGTTTCCAAAAGACTCAATTTTATTTCTAGAAATCCTCCCCTGTGTATATTTTTCTCCAGTTTTATTCTTGCCATTGAATTCAAACACAGGACATACATGCTTTATGCACAGTATACAGTTCAGATGTCGCTTTTAGTAGATTAAGAATAAAGTGAATCATTTACAAATGGGGCTATTTCATTTAAGTGACTATTCGCTTTTGCTTTAGAAATGTTCCGAAATTATATTATGGCTGAATATCTATATTAAAATCATCATTCTATCAATTCTGTTAATCAAAATACTGCACTTAGTAAGGTTTAAAAACATTCAAGGAGCACGTCCTCGTGGCTCAAGGGGCTGAAACACTGGTGTGTGTACCATGTAAAGTCCAGGGACTCAGGCTCAAGACCTGAGATGAGGGTGGAAAACCAAAAAAGAACAAAATATAAAGACGTTTCTTCCTTCCTTCCTTAAATGCTTCTTCTTCCTATCCCTTCATTCTTTAAAAGAAATATACTATGTATGTATGTGTATATATATATATTGAGGATATAAAGTAATCAATTCAAAAATAGCTGAAAAATCACAAAAATCTTTGATGATTTGAGAATATAACTTTCAGGAATGAATAAAAAAGAAATATTCATTGGCCAATGCCTGGTACCCAGGACCTCAAAAGACCTCAAAAAGTATGCATATACATAGCAAGGATGGAGTACTATTATCAGGAAAGAAGAGAGTCTTTTCCAACTTAATCTTAAGACAATTTAACACCAAGTAAAGTCCTTTAAACTTGCTTGTTGTCTGTTTACAAGTAGCTGAAGTGTTTTGTTAAGAAGACTGAAGAGACACCCCATTCCAGATCAAGATAAAGCCATAGATGACATTCATCAGGATCCTGATGCACTGATTTTCAGGAACTCATCAGCGATTCCATGAACTAGAAAACCCAAACTGGAAAATTCTTCCCAGACTCTGAAAGCACCTGGACCAAGGGAATGCCCTTGACTAGAGAGGATTATGACATGCTGGAATGTCTTGTGTAGGCAGGTTGTAAACACTTGCCCAGTGAAGCAATGTGAGAAGTCTCTTATAAAAGGCAATGGCTTTTCATCTTTTCTCTTTTGCCATTGACAGAGTCAGATCTCTACTGACAACAGGTCGAATTATCATAACTTTTAGAGTTAAAATACAAAAAACTGGAGTATCACTAGGTGCAACTGAGGGGGTGGTAGGCTTTCAGTTGGCTCTGGACTGGCTCTGGGGTGTTGAGAGTTTCAGTTTGTAACCGGGAGTGGTTTAACACACCTGTTGGGAAAACTTGCGCTAATATCTGGCAATTTGGAGTTACTTTGTTGTGTATTTGTTCACCCAGGTTAACATTTTGCAAATTATGATTAAAAGCCGCACTTCTTCCCAACATATTGCTCCAGAACCACAGGACCTGTCCACTGTAAATACTGACCACCAGGTTTAAAGGTAAATGAAATGGCATCTCTGGAAAAAATGTCTACCAGAAGGGAGGAACTTTCAACAGCTACCACTAGTGCCACCCTGTGGGTGAAAGAGGAACTGCAGCCAGATTGCTGATTGTGGGTCAATGGCAAAGTTCAATCTACCATGCTCGGGGAACACCCCATTTCCCACATAAACTACAAACACATAGACTGAAATAACAGGTCTCGAGGCAGGGTCCACCTAAGAACTTAAACAAATACAACCACTGGTGAGGTCACTCAATTTAAGAACCAGTGTTCAAACCAAGATCCAGGCTTATTTGGTACAAGTCAGTATACTACACAAGGCCATTACTTCAAGGAAATGTAACCCATAGAAATAAAAATAGAATGCCAAACAGAGAGAAGACACAGAAATATATGTGAAATGATGAACTAAATTAAAACCCCAGTGGAAAATCTGTATGAAACAGACACATGCTAACTACCCGAGGATGGATTTAGGGCAATGGCAATAAACATGCTTATGGGAATCAAGAAAACAATAGAGGAAGAAAAGGAGAACAAGAAGAACAAAAAAAAAAAAAAAAAAGAGGGAAGAAATAAAACCGGTTGTCAAAGAAATGAGGGCACCATGGCTGAACTAAATAATTCAACAGAGGGACTCAAGAGTAGGGTGGATGAAGCCTCCAATAAAATCAGCGAGAGATAGAAGATAGGGCAGAGGAGCATTCAAACAAACCAGTAAAGAGAAAAAAAAGAATGAAAAGAAATGGAGACAATATTTTAGACATATGGGATAACATCAAAAGGATGAATATTGCATCATAGGGGTCCCAGAAGGAGAAGAGAGAGAAAAGGGGCCAGAAACTGTTTGAAGAAACAATAGCCAAGAACTTCCCTAACCTGAAGAATGAAGTAGGCTTCCAGACTCACGAAGCTCAAAGAGTTCCAAACAAAAGAAACACAAACAGACCTATGTCAAGACATCTTGTCATCAAAATGTAAAAAATAAATTACCTAAGGGAATATTTTAAGCATGGGCTCCACATGAATAGGAAATTCAAAACAATATTAAAATCTCATTAAAACAGAAAAAAAGATGCTCAGTGGGTGTAAGTCATTAGAAAACTCTATAAATATTTTATAGTTAGTAAATGAAAAATTAAGCAAATTCATGTCATTTTATTCCACCTTTAGTTTTAATAATCAACAGTACAATTGCTTTCTATTGTACTGTTCATGCCTTACCCAAAGGGCATTTTTCTGGATCTAATCCAAAACATCAGTATAATTCCTATAAATTGTTTACCTTGTGTTAAATGTATGAGTCCTCCCTTATTGGAACATTATCACATGCTCAATTCCTCCCATGTGACTTTACAGTTAAAAGTCTCTAAGTTTCAGAACTTAAGATAGTTCTATTAAAATAGAAATGTAAGCTTAGATAAATAAGATACATAGATACACAGAAGAAATATTAGCATATTTTATTCATTCTAGTTTTGAGTCCTTTCCTCAGTTTCCTTCATATTAATGGAGTTATGAATTCATTTTATCAGCAAGTGCCTATGTTTGGACAAACATTCAGTAACTACCACGTCTTTTTTGTACTTCATGAGTGCAAATAGCTGATTGGAGAATTATTTGGGTATTGACTCTGAATGAAGTCCAGCACTTTAACACACTGACCTTCCCAGGTCTCAGCTTTATTCATTTAACATAGTGATAACAGTCCTACACCTACTCAGAGAGCTATTTAAAGGTTAAAAGAGGGTAACAGTTTGCTTTGATGAAAATGAGCTATGAAAAAAATATTTTTTTTGCTTTATTTATAGCTTATTTTCATATTTGGCATTATGTCATTGAAATTAGTTTGTGAATGAAATACATACTGATACATAAATACTGATATATTGTGATTTTCTCAGTGAAATTTCTAGGAATAACACTTTTGATTCTTTGGAGGAAATAAAGCCATGTTTCCAAATCTGAATGACTATGTGGTGTAAATACATTATTTGATCCTCACCACGAAGAACCTAATTTCCACACATTATCCCTCTAGCAAAATAATAGAAACTTATTACTATCATCCTCATTTTTTAGGTAAATGGTAAAGTATTTTGGCAATGGTAGAGCATACATTAATGACAATACTATAGCCAGTTGAAGTATATGTGATTCAATTTAGTCAATATGAAATGCATATTATGTAATCTTTCCTAATATGCTAGATTCCTCATATTTTAGGACAATCATTGCATTATATATATAATATACATATTCTGATATGTAATTTGTCTACATGTTTTACGATGATATAACTAAAGGATACATGAAATATTCTAAGTAACATCCCAAATCCATATTTCATGGCATCGCTCTTAAGACATTATCTTAGTGGTTTGTGGCAGTTTTATTCTACGGGTTTGGCAAGGGCAGGAAGGAGCCCCTGTGCCTAGTAACAAAGTCTGTTACTAGAGAGCAATAATCACCTACCTGAAGGTGCTGGTTACAACATCACCAAGACCCCAGGACTCTAGAGAATGACAAGGGAGCACGTGACACAACAGTATATTCCCTTAGTCAATCTAAAATAACTTTAGAAGAGTATTTAGATATAATAAAAGTATGAACTCTTAACGCTAAGGTTAATATAGCAAATGTTTCCTAGCAGTCCTGGTCTTTAGCCAGATGGAAAGTGAGATTTTAAAAACACCAACCTATTAAAGAATTCAAGCAAGAAATAAACACATGTTAAAGATGGAGAGTTGTGCCGCAAGGTACATGATGCTGCAGTAGTGTGTGCATGTCAGGATGCTGGTAAAAGGAGGAAGCGATAGCAGGTCCTCTCTCCCCTAAGAGACACTTACATCCATTAGACTCTCAAGGCAACTGATGAGACGCAATGGTTCTGTTAACCATCAGTTCTAAAGTTATTCCTAACTATGAAATGAACCAATTTACAACTCTGTATATCTCAGTAATGGCTATGTGCTTATTTAACCATAAAATCTATAAAATACACCCACAGAGACAAGCAATTCAGCAGCAATAAAACTATAGAAAATTGCTAGAGGTAGTCAATGAAGTAATGCCGAATTGGATTCCATTTTTATTCAGGTAAATACTGTACCCATTTGTCTGTGAACTACTTTTTTTTCTAGACTATTTTTTCAATGGTTTCTTAGTGAAATAGGACAAATTCCCTTACGTTAGACCTTTGCTTTAATGGCAGTGTTAATTTGAATTCTCAGTACATTGGTTACGTGATGATAGTTTATTAGGCAATAATGCACAGAGTGACTTCAACAACCATAGTTAATATTCTTTGTGTATTTAATTAGTTTCGAGATGAAAAGCAAAAGCAGGTAGATTTACTCCAAAAATAAATGCAAATGTGGCCTGGATTAAATGTGGATAGGGAATAAATTGATGATTGAGTGTTACTGTGGAGATGCTGAATCATTTTAAAATGTATGCTAGCAAAAACTATGCTCCAAACTTACAACTTCATATTACAGCATGGTAAAGCCGTAAACTCCGAAGGAGTTCCCTTAATTGTAGATTATTGAAGTTTTACTCACTACAGATACTTGTCTAAAGACTCCATTGAGACTCCAGAGGATGCTTTCATGCTCATCGGTTTACATTAATCCATGTGTCATAAATGACCCTGAAAAGATAGCACATAGAATTTGCATTGTTCACAAAGAGTCATATTTTAGGACAAAAAGTATTTAAATCATTGGTTGAAAAAGGTAGTATCTTATGTGAATGCATCCTTTTGCTATCTGAAATGTTATTTATAGACATGGTTTTTAATCAACAGTAGCCAAGTCAAAGTCTTTAGGTGTCGTTCGGGTCCCCAGACACTTTAGACATTGCTCAGGTTGAAGAGTAAAATTAATCAATTAAATGCTATTAGATCTGATATAAAATATCACCAACTTCTCATTAAGTGTCGTCAAAGCTAAAAATAAAACTTCCTCTCCTCTGTTTTCCCTCTAAGGTATCACTCTGCTATCACAGATGTTACAGACTCAGCTCCATGGGGAGGAATTTGATTATCTCCCGATCACAAGTTTTCCATAGGATGGGCCTCCTGTGCAGTACATTTCAGTTTAAGATTTTCTTTCCTGTATATGAAGCCTCATGGCTGAATTTGGTCACCCAAGCTGGTTTTTGTTTTGATAGATAGCTAATTGACATAAAAGTAATATCTTCTCTGATATTTTCTTTCATTACATGTAATCTTATTTTTTGACAATAGGGGTTAAAATTATTTTGAGGAAATTTTATGTAAAATTTTATGTAAAAAATATAGGAAACTTCATGCTATATATTTTTAAAATAAATGGTCCATTTATTAATGAAACACTAAGAGTTTATATTATTTCCAATTGTTTCCCAAAATTCTATAATTTGTACAATAAAAAAGACTTTAATTGAGAGCTTTATAAATATAAGCACATTTCCATATGTCTATTTAATCCTCACAGCCATTCTGTAAAGTATTATTTTATCTTCATTTTACAGATGAAGAAATGGAAACAAACTGTTACATAACTTGTAATTGGCAAAGTTATTGGTAGCAATTAACAAAGTAGGCATTTAAACCAAAACTTTCATCCTGGGCACTAATTTTGACTTTAAGGTACTTTCACAGATATAACATAAGGAAGAATTGTACAAGTAAATAGAAATACAATAAATTATTCAGATATGGAAACTACAAAACATTGTAACAAAGTGACCAAAACAACATACGATTTCAAGTAGTTTTATGTGACAATTGCCATCTTATTACATAAACAGGAAATGAAAAGTAGCTGGGACCAAAAGAAGTGAAAATATTTACTTGCTATCAAATGACTAGCAGAAAGGACACATTAGAACTTTAAGAGATTGATTTATTTTCACTGAATCAATGGTGTTATTATTAAGATATTTTAGAAAATTTAATCCATCTCCATCCAATAAATTTTGATCATGTGTGGAAGCAGTTCGTAGACACAGATGGCCTGGTATTCTCGCCTTCACTGAATCTCCTCCCCTGAAGTGTGGGCTAGACCTCCTCACTCCCTTCTAAGGAATGGAAAATGGGAAGTCACTTCTGAGATTAAGTTACAAAAAGATCTTGGTTTCTGTCTTGACTCTCCTGATGTCTCCCATCCTCTCACTCCCTTTCTCAACGGACCCCTCTCTCTGGAGAAAGTCAGCTGCCACGTTTGGTGTAACCCTATGAAGTGACTCACATGACAAGAAATCATGTCCAGCCTGAAGTGGTCAACAGGGAAAAGCAGGAACATGGAAGAGGATCCTTCCCGACCCAAATTTGGAGAGAACTGAAGCCCAGAAATACTTTCACTGCAGTTCATGAAAACCCACAACCTGAGTCACAATTTACTGCACCCAGATTCCTGACTCACAGCAGCTGAACTTCAGGGTTTAATGCAGCAACACAGAACTAATACTGTGATTTTATTTTGAATGTATAGAGAGGCAGGCATAAACACACGAAGCAAGTGCAAATACATGGGGAATAACATGCCTTCAAGGACAAAATTCTACTAGACTAAAGTCGGTGAAATCATCTTTATCCTAAATGATTTCAGTGCCTGTCAGATGAGACCAAACAATAAAACTTTGTTTTAAAAAAAGGGTATAATTAAGCATTAGTAGGCATAAGTTATTCTTCAAGAAGATAAAGCAGTGCTGAAGGAAGAGGTTCTATTTTTACAGCTTGGCAAAGATCAAATTTCTTTCCAAATAGAGGAATTAATTTCTTTACCAATATATTCAGAAATTGGTCAGGTCCAGGCTCCTACCTTAATGTAAATACAGCCACCATTTAAGAACTATGTTTTCTACTGTTCAGGATAAGATACAATCTTTTCCTATAATAACTATTATGTAATTGTGTTACAGTGAGTAGGTATATCTAGATGGCAAATATAGATCTCTAATAATTTGCTCTATTATTCTCTTTGCTAGTTTTATAAATTTGGCTAATTTTTTAGTAAACTTCAAAGAATTCTGAAATGCATTAATTCAATATTTAATCATGTTTTATGACACTTGGGGATTCAGTATAAGACTTGGATTTTATCCCTAAGGGTTGTCATCTGAAAATTACTGCAAAATTATAAAAATTAAAAGTCCAAATATGTGGAAGTTTTTTTTTTAACCAACGTCTAGTCAAACCATATTTCAAAGGAAATGCTAAGTGTTTATCCACAGAATTTAAATTTGGCTTTTTAAGAGCCTTTCCGGTAAAGTTCGATAGATATTCTGTAGCTGAAGCTGTGAAAAAATCCAGTTGCTATCGAACAGTGCCCACTGTGTGCATTCAAAGAAAGGAAAAGCATGATGGGGGAAATCTGGGCCCTACCTTTCAAGTCTCAAAGTTGAAAGAAAACTGCAATGTACTCTTTACATAGCACATATTTTCCTCAAATTCATCAATCTCTTTTTTCATCTGTTCTTAAGAACCACATGTCTTTTTCTTCCTACAGGCCATGACTCCTGCTGAGAGCAGCACTGCATAGGGAAATGCTAAGAGTAAGTGGAAACAACTCAGCTCGGAGGGTAACACACATGACTAAAAGCAGGTTTGACAAAGATGTGCTTTCCTAGTTTATTTTCTTATTCATTTATATACTTTAACATGAATTACTTTAATTTTAACAGCATCATACCTAGGACATACTTTTGCAAGTATTGGGGGGACAGAAAAAACACAAGATCACATTTCAATGTGTTATTTACTTTGAATAAAACCGTTATTCCTATTAGTGTTATTATAACCAATGTTATGTTGACTATATCCTAATTTCTTTTCAGAATTATTATAAGCAAAAATTTAATAGTTTAAGATATAATATGATTTAGTAAATACATTTTTTTAAAAAAAAGAAATTATCAGCATCAAGAGAAAGCCTACATGTCAACTTGTGGAAAGACCATATTATTATTAATTAGTATTCCATTGAAAGGCAAATCAATAGCACTGACAAAGGAGAGAATTGCTAGTCTGGAGAGAAACATGACCAGCATTTCAATTTATTATTCCTGATCAAAAATACTTATTAGATAGGGAAATTAATTTTAGAAAGCAGATTTATTTTTGTTTTCCTATTAAATTTCAACGAGTGATCTCTCTGTAGTTTAGTAGATATGATGAAACAATTTTATACTTGAATCTAGTTTTCTGGCATCTGTAAGAAAGCGGGCAGGAATCTAAGTGCTGTGTCTGGGCAAGGAACGGAGCTTGACCAATTGCCCTAACACCTTGGACACTAACAGTATTTTCTCTTGCACATTTGTCTGTTTATTTAATTTACATGATAGACTGATAATTAGTAAATATTTTAAATGAATGTGGCTACTATTTTTTAAGATCACCTTTTAGATCACCTTACAGAAAGAAGGGATACAAACAATATGGCAAACAAAATGATCACAGTCTATCTTAGGTTAACAGAAGACATCAGAATAAAGTCAGAATAATTTTTAACACTTCTTAAATTTGCATGCAAGATTATCATCATGAAGAACAGAAAACACATAAAATGATGCAAAATAATGCTATATTCCTATATATGAGAAAATGACATGCATTTGAATATGGTGCACTTTAGTTTTTCTTTATTTTTGAAAAGAAGAATTATTTATAGATTAAAAAGTTAAAGTTTTTTAAATTAAAATTCACTGATCCATTACTTCTTCAGGGTCTTATATCCATGCAAAATTTCTGATGATCTTTTTGAAATATAGTGCATGCTTATTTTTCTAACATGCTGCTTAATAATTTACAATTGTGTCACAGAAATCCACAATTCTAACAAGTTGAAAATAACAGAGGAGATGGAGGTAATTATGGAGGTAAACTGCAATAAGCATTGATAAGTAATTCAGAATATTTCATATATGTCTGTACATGTAAACATATAAAATAGCATATAAATATGTGCATATGTCATGTATAGAAATAAGCAATACATACATACACATATATTTATATTGTACATTTTTCTGTACAATTCCTTCAGGCTTGAAATACATTGAATAGAGCAGTATGCTCTGTACTCTAGATTGTAGGAATAGATTGCAAAAAGAATTTCTTAACCTTAGCATTCCCCTGTTTGAATGGTGTTTTGATGTCTTGGAGTGTCAC
The DNA here is from genome assembly GCA_004363575.1 of Solenodon paradoxus. NCBI lineage: Eukaryota > Metazoa > Chordata > Mammalia > Eulipotyphla > Solenodontidae > Solenodon > Solenodon paradoxus. The sequence goes on from RJWH01000036.1 coordinate 1,026,579, forward strand.
ATCAAAAAGAAAGAGGAAGTGTTATTTGCATTCACTCTATAGCTAACTATTTGCCATTTTAGGAGTTGACAAAATGTCATGCATTTGATATATATTTCCATTTCTCAATTTTGTAGAATTGACAACACTATAACCTTCCGAAATTAACTTTGGCCCTAAGAGCATTTTCTTGCAAAAAGCTGTTGTCAATACCTATTGCAACGAATGTATTAAATTTTATCAAGTCTCTGGATTTGAAACAAAATTACTCAAAAAATGTACCCCGAAATCCCCATTTTAACATCCCAAAAAGATCCCCAGGACTGACATATTTTAATTAAAGCAAATGAGCAGACATAAAATCATGGAAAGACACATCCCACTATAATTATGCACTTAACAGTTTGACTTCCATTTCTCCTACTTAAACACTGTTCCTGCAAATATTATCCCATAATGCCCAGTACATTGAGCAGATTATTCAAATTTGTAACAGATGAATCAAGCACAGGAGAAACTGCATAAAATTATATTCAAATGGTAATTTATACATATTTAAAACAGCTTAAGGTGTATTAAGGTGTAAGGTATAAACTACAATAAATGTTAATAAATTATTAATGGTGCATTCTGACAAGAATTAAAGATGGGCTTGATTCAAAGAGCATTCCTGCGGGGACAAACATGCACATTTTATTTTATGATTCAAATTCTGTAGAGAGCACAGTTTGATATGCAACACTTCAGAGAATTACAAGCTCTAGAAACAATCAGCTTTCATTCTAAATGATAAAAATTAATACAGATGTTATTTTAAATTAAATCTGAAGCATTTTTAGAGGCAGAAATAAATGATTATGGAAATGATGCACCTTAGAATACTTGCAATACACCAAAGATGATATTTTAAATTGCAATCAAACTGTCATTATAATTTTCCTCTTTAAAATATATATGTTGAGAGTAATTTTGGTTCAGAAAGTCAGTTTTCAGCTCTTTGTCATTTTTCCCCCAAATTAGAGCTTGTAAGATTGATGACTTATAGGTCAAAATGTGAAGTTACATAAAATACTAAAATTTTTTTGGGGGAAATTAGAGCATTAGAACTGAAAAAAGTTAAGGAAAAAAAAATAGTTAGATTTCAGAAAGCAAGTAGCTGGCAAGGCAGGGAAATTAAAAACACACTTACACCAATGGCAAACTGTGTCATTTTCACCCTAGAGAACATTAGACTACTATCACAAGCTAGGTGTGGAAAACTGTTTCTCAAAAGAAATGTATACGATTTGCGTGTGATAAAATTTTGGTTATTTTGGCATTTAAAATACTGACAATAATTACCAGGCAAGTATACATGAAAATATCCTTCAATTTGGCTCTGACTTTATTAAAACTAAAGGAAAAGCTAAGCCATACACAATAGAAAGTGAATTTGGGCCACCAGGGAGAGACTCCGCTTCAGTGTGATGAGAGTTCAACAGTCACATGGTGAAATCCTGTGGCCTCTGTTCTCCAACACAAGACAATAAAAAATCTCATATTCTTTTCAAACTCCCTGCAGCTGAACCCTCAAAGAGGAGTCTGCAATTTAGCAGGGGGAAAATTAAACACTGATGTTCAGCCAGATTTTCATGGAGTGGCTTTGCAAGAGTGAGGAGAATACGTCTGAGTCAGAGGTATTTCCAGACAATAAGCAGGATTCATAGTAAAGGAATCGCTACTCTATCAACCCTTAGTGATTTATACTTTGAAATGGATTGCAAATTATCATCAGGTACTAAGACAAACAATATGTGTGTTGTCTAATAACCAAGAAAAGGAAGCCATGGCTGTAGGAACAAGTGCAGAAATGCAATGCAAGTTTTAGAAGACACATTAGCAGATAAGCCATCTGCTACAAGTAACTTTACTACATCTACTGCATGTAACTTTACTTAAATCCTTGAGATTAATAAGCAATAAAAGAGTAATTATCTTGATTGCCTTATATGTATGATAAATTACAATGAAATAAACTCGGAGGCTAAAAAAAACCACTTCCTGACTGATTGTTGACCATTTTTGGACATTTTCTAGATGATAAAGTGGATTTTATTAACAAATGGATTTCATTTGAAGCAACTCCATGTGTATTTCTACAAATCCATTCAAATTTAACTTCTTCAAAAGTTTTTAGGCAACTATTCTTCCTTCAGTATTCTAAGCTATGTCTATCGTGGTCAAAAGATAATCTGGAGTTGCAAAAAATGCTCTATTAAGTATCATTTAAGTTTCATATCATTCTTAATATTTATAGGCAGGGCTTGAATAGACAGTAAAAGTTAGTATTTCAGAAATAATTAAGGAAACAAGGTTTTACACGATTGACAGTGATTTAGCTTATCACTATGGAATATTAATATGGAAACTAGAATATCAAAGTCACTTCTTCAAATCTACACTTTTGATTTCATAACCTTGTGCTTAGGGAAAACATATGAATCTAAGAGTGTGTGAATGTGATATTTGATTTTATTAAATGAGTCACAGAATTGTTTACAATTGGGTCTGGTTGATATGTTCCTTAATCTATACTAAAAACCTATTTGGTCTCTGTAACTTTGTTGTATGCCAGTATTTGTTTTATTTAAGGCGATATAGGGTTAAAAATGTTTGAGAAATAGCATCTTTCATCATAGAACATGTGCCTCACAAATTTCCAATGATTATAATAGACTCATACTGACTTCATGTTTTTAGCTACCTTTCCTTAACTACTGAACTGGTATTTTTTACTTGATACTGAAAAATGTTCTTGTGCATTACATTTTTAACATTGGGTAACCAAGTGTTAATTTTTTATGTATCTGAAATTTACCTTAGTTAGCAAAAATTACTTAAAAATTGCAACAGACAAATGTTATGTTGTCAATAATTCTTATTATTCATACATATTATAGTGATTTTTGAAACATAAAAGCAGATAATGTTGCTGAGTATTGTCATTGAATGACATCATTATAAATTATTTAATCATAAAATAGGGGAAATGAAATATAATTTGCTAATAGGACTCACCAATTTAATATACCATGTTAACTTCTAGGATGAGATTTTAAAAATATGTCTACTAAAATAGTCAAAGCCACAACAGAAACTGAGGAATTTCTAAATCAAACTAAGTTTTATTTCCCAATTGAAGAGTTGTAGTCTGTGATCATTTGGAGAACAGAGAATCAAAGATAAACTATAGTTACATGATAACTGTTAATGCTGGAGTTAAGCAATTTTTTATCTGACACATTATTTCACTCAGAACTTTTTATACTTTACTTTTCAACACAAGGTATTTCAGATGTGCTCTTGATACCATCATGGTAAAAATAATGGGTCATGATAAGAGCAAGTAAATATTCACTTATAGCTACCTAAATATTCTGAAGATCTTACTTCACTTATTCTTCATAAACTCAGTATTACAAAGGATGCAGCCTACGTTTTCACTCATTCTTCTAACCACACTTCTACAGTCTGACTAGATGAGAAGAGGTCTGAGTTTGCTGTCTTTACTGTATATTAACCCTTTTAATAGTGACTTGTCCATTGATGTCTTTCAATAAGCATTTATTAACGAATAAATGAGTGGAATCCAGATAGACTGTGCTATTAAAAAATGGCAAAAACAATTGCTAAAAAATAGTGTTAATCTCCGTAATGTCCAGCACTTGGAACTACCACTTTAAAATAGCTTTTTAATGATAATCATCAACAGTAAAATAATTTTAAACTTTCCTTGAAAAGACAAATTGATAGGATAGAAATACACTACTTGGAATTTCTGTTTAAGCACTGTCTGGCCCTAAATCTCTTCATTATCTGCCCCTTGATATTTTCCTTAACTAAAAAGGAAAAATAGATCAGAAATTATCCATGTACTTTTGCCCCTAAAACTTCAACAAATCATCTAAAATTACACTTACTATGAGTTCAGCAGAATTCTTTTCCCAAAAATAAATGTACTATTGAATTCATTGCTTTAGTTTGTTTGAAAAGATTTCAGAAGCCTACTCTATCCACGGCTCTGCCTTGATGTCTGTCCTAAAACAAAAGTGAAATAAAGGGTAAGATACAATTTGTATATTCAAGTTACTACAAGGCCTAATAGTTCACTAGATACTGTTATTACTGTCACCTAAACCTGAAAGAAATCAGTTTAGAACCCCATACAAAGCCTCACACATTCTGGTTTCAACGGTAGTGTTTTATGTACAGACCCAACACACAGAAGACTTATCTGAGTGATTGATAAATCAGTGTTGAAATGGTGGAGTTTACCAATAAATCAGTCAAATTAAAACCCAGTGGCAATGGCTCTGGAACTCTGGTGGAAGGTGTGGTGTGACGTGTGTGAAAGATTATGGTGTGGAGTTAAAATCCTGAAAAATCGGCTAGTAATATGAAGAAAAAAAATGATAAAAATGATAAGAATATTAAATATTTGATAATAAAAAGATTCAATCTACATGAAATGATCATTTTGCTTTACATAGTCAATCTGATTTTAGTTATTGGCTGGAGTTTTCACACATTACAAAAAAGTAAACTTATAGAGACCTGTTGAAAGATGATATATTTTCACTAGAATGAGTGAATTTGATGGTAATTCCCATGAAGTAAAGAAGCATTCTTAGAACATTCTGTGTGATGCTGGATGAAAGACTTGTTATCTCTCTGGTTAGATTAAGTCTAAAGTCTTGTTCAGATGAGCGGCTATCTCTCTCCATATATACATATGTGTGTGTGTGTGTGTGTGTGTGTGTGTGTGTGTGTGTGTATTTGGTTTTGATTTTCATGTCACTTTTGAATACTTTTATTTTCTTGTTTTGCTTATATTATATGATTTTCAGGATATTAAATTTGCACCCAAACCTGTGTGCACTTCTAGTATTTTAATGTTTAAGACCCCATTAAAATGCATATGCTAGTAAAAACAGTGATGTGGGGGATCTAGAAAATGGAAAATAAAATGATCTCCCACATATTCGTTCTACATTTCTTCTTCCATGGATTTGCCATATAAAGTGAATTTTTAAATCCTTAAAAATGATTACAAAATAATGAAGCTACAGAGCTCAGAAAGTTCACCCCATTTCACTACATAGTGAGAAGATGTCATGTTTCATTGCCATTAATCACAAACCCAACTTCACTGAATTCTGAGGTGCGCGCATAGGTCAGGTCTGTCACACAACTGAGGTAGAATTCTTCCCCAGTGAAGAAACACTGTTTTATATTTGTCATGAAATAATCCTTCCTAATACTAACAAAGCATTAAACAGATGCTCTGAGAAATGCAAGGCATCAGTCCTTGGTACACCAAGAACTCAAGTCATTGAAATGTAGAATTTTCCACTTGACAGGTACCTATTTGTTATTTCGAAATACCTCCATCTCTGCAGTAGCACTTTAATACACATTCAAAATAAAATCGGGAGAAAGTAATTCATCAAATTGCATGTGAACTGAAGCAGGCTTTATAGCACTTTTACTGTGGGAAAAAAAAAAGTCCACAAAGTCAAAATGAATTGTATGTTTCAAAGTACAGGGAATTGGGTTGTGTAAATTCAACCTCCTGCTGAAGGAATCACCAAGTTCTCTGAAAACAATGACTTGAGTGTGGACTGGTACTGGTTAAGTAAGTGAAGAGGATGTTGTGTGACGAATACCGCTCGCCCTGGACTCGGGACAGTCAAAACAGTTCGGTTGTGAGACTGCAACCGGCACTCTGCGCAATGGCGTGTAAATAAAATCCAAGGATTTCTGAAAGGGTTTGCTTTCTTCCTTATGTTTCATTATTTATTTAACAAATGTTGAAATATAGACTACACATCCCTTGGCCACAATTTTCCATAGATCAGCTTTTAATTTTCAGTCAGTGGTCTTACCTACTGCAGGTCTTACTATTGAAAGTAAACAGTGATTCCGCTTGGAATGAAATGTTCTGGCAATATTTCATACTGGGATCACTTTGTGCAGATGTTTTCATTTTATTTTCTGTTTACTGAACCTTGCAGGGAAGCCAATACTAGTAACATAGATGATATACTTCAAGACACTTTTTATGGCAGAAACTATTTGAAAGGTATTAAAATACACTGAAGGTTATGTTTACATAGTAAAATTGCTTAGCCGATTTATGCAGAATGAAGGAAAGCATTAGCTTTAGTTCATGAGATAATTGTATATCACCTGTCAATAGTGTGTGCGTGTATATGAAAATACCATGGCCGTGTATGTATGTGTGTATATGTAGGCATACACACAGATATACATGTTGTCTTTAGGATGTTGAAGAAGTATTACACTGTGAACAAATATCATATGAGATCATTATAAATCTTCCGGTAGCATGGCACAGTAAATTTTAGAATTTAAAAGAAGTCCATATTTAGCCATTAACATTAAATCCCTTTGAATTTGCTCATATTGAATCTTTCTTCAAATTCCAAAATACACCTTCTATAAAAATTTATGTACACTGTCTACTAAAAAGCTACAAAGTCTGAAACACAATATTCCTTACCATTGTGCTAAAATATAGAAGAAACCAATTAAATTTAATTTATATAATTTATGTCTATTATGGAACATTTTAATGACTGCAGGGAAATAAAATCTAAATAGATTCATGACACTATAATCTTTAAAACTACCTTTTCATTTGTCATTTGCATAAAATATTTATCTAAGACAATAAACTCCACAATACAGAAACTGCAAGAGTGAAAGAGGTGGAAAAAAGGAGGGGAGAAGAGAGGTTGAGAGAGAGAAAAAGAGAGAGAGAGACAAAGAGAGAGGAGAGAGACTGAGTAAATATAAATCCATTTAGAAACACAAGAAGGAAAAAAAAAGTTTAAAAGTAACACCTGAAATATATTCCTTATACATATCAGTGGTTCCAAGTGAAAAAATTCAATAGGAATATTTTTTTGTGTGTGTTGCAATGGGTAATAGTTCGATATAGGTATACAACATATCATTTTGTAATAATCTTGATAAAAATATATTTATTTTTACTCAGAGCAATATAGAGATCAAATCTTCTCTCAAATCTTCTCTATTTCTCACAAAGAATAACCAATACAGAGTAAGGATAATTATAAAAGAAACTCCTAATTTATCTGAAAGATGAGAATGTTTGGACAAAGCTTTCAAACTTATTAACATTGAAAGCAAACCAAGAATAAATATATTTGTTATTAATGGTGAGTATTAAATATTTGTCTAAATATTTTTTCTCAAGGTGTTCAACTAGGAAGATAATAACATGCAATTCATATTGCTCAGCACGAAAATGGCTATTAAACTGATTTAGAAAAATGCATTTTCAAGAATACATTAAAAACATTATAAAAGCATGAGCATTTTTAAATGCTGACTGTTAGATACATGAATAATAAGCAGTATTTTTAAAATATCTGTTTAACAGAATGATTTCTTTTCCCTTTCTCTTTCCCTCCCTCTCTCCACTTTCTCCTTTCTCCATTTTCTTCTAACAGATACAGTTAGGTGCATTTTACAACGCAGTTCAAATAACTTCTTAATAAAGAGACAAAATACTTAGAAACCATGTGAAATACTAGCAAATGAAAACCATGCCATTAAAATTATTCTTCTAAGATTATTAACGGATATTCTGTGAATTTAGATTACCTTTGTAATATTTCAAACCTCATTTAGCACACTTTCTATTTACAACATCCATCATTAATTTTAAAGAACTGTTACAGCATTAAAATTAAATTTCTCATTTTCAAGTGGAGTTCTCATTTTTAACTTTTTCAGCTGAAGCACTCACAGACATACAGGAAGCTAAACAATTCACCAGGAGCCCGTGCCCATAAAGGTAGAGTAATTATTCCAACTCTTGTGTTGTTTTTTTTTTCCATACTCCCTATCACCACGATGTTCTCGCTAAGCCACGGACAGAAAAAATGCACGTCATGTCTTTCTCCATTAGCAAACACTGCACAAAAAAAGGGTTATAGTTTATCTTTGTGAAGATTTCTCTTAGGAGCTTTTAAAAAAGTGTGAGCATCGGCAGAAATGCATATAGCTATGATGTCTGCGTTCATATTTGTAGCAAGATTCTTTTTAATGTACCTATTAGTGGGAGCTAAACAGTTCGGATGTTGAAAGGAAGGGCCACGCAAGTGATGTATAGTTCAACAGTCACTGGGATGCCGCTCTCATTAAAGAGAATCCATTTTATATTGCATCTTGAATTGCGGAGAGATCTGAAACCTTGGTGCTTTTCGTTTTCGCCCAAATAACTACGCTAGTTCAAAATAAAGAATTAAATCTAAAGGCACCACATACTTACTTTTGTCCACATAACTCATTCAAATGTAGGCAAATTGAAAGCTTGAATTCAGCTCCAACACCGTAGGATGCATTATGGAAGGGGGACGTTTGACTATCATAGCTACAAATTGTAATTTTTTTTTTTAATAGATGCACATTCCCTCCTAAAAGATGCAACATTGTGGCAATTCTGTGACCCCCACAGTCAGCTCCAACACAGAGGAAGGAAGGACTTGCTCAAAGCTGGCCCTAGAGGGAGCAAATTGGGCTCTTGCCTAGGGCACACACATTTGGAGACTGGGTGTAAGCAGAGCACTTACTCAGGTATTGCAGTCCTTTTCATCTAATCACCTGCGGCTGTCTTTGCGAAGCTTCCATGAGGCTGCAAGATGTCATGCTCAGAAGTTGCATCAAGATATCCTGACACAAGCTGGATGGGGAAGCCTCAGGGCAGCCTTGAAGCTGAGTGAAGGTTATTAGTGGCTAAATGAATGAAACGAGACAGAAAATCTGGGGGCAGCTTAGAAAAAGCAAGGCGATTCTTGGTAGTTTTAGGTATTAAATTTAGGGGACGGGACTGCACGGGCAGAGAAGTTTAGATGCCTATCAAATCTAAGATGACTTCTCCCATGTTTTTTTTTTTTGATACATCTAGTGTGGCCATGTTAATCTATAAATTAGTCTATTACTTATTCATGACTCCTAGGCTTCTGCTTCCCTCTTAATCTAGTTCAGAGTCAATCCAATCTGGGAACATTTCATACAATTATAACCTTGTTATCTAATTTTAGTCTTCAGACCAAAGAACAAAAAATGAAAGAGAAAGAAAAGGCTATTAATCTTCAAACAGAATTGGGGATTACTATGTACATAAATTTCATTTTTAGTACTCTCACAGAAACATATGAAAAATAAAACAAAGGAAAACAAGCAATAAGAAAAGTCTCCATGAGAAAGAACACCTTAGGGAAATAAGTAAAAATCAATTAAAAAATGTAAAGAAAATTTTCTGATAATTATTTCATTTGGTGGTTTACAACTGCATTGTAATTCTTATGAACAATTTAATGGGTTCAAGGTAACACACACACACATACACACACACGCACACAATATGGTCAGTGATCCCAACAAAACTCAGAGAGTGGGCTTTTGTAAACTTGGAGAACGAAAGGCTCTGTGGGTTTATGCAGAGTTGAGGGGGCTTATAAAGCTGTCTTGAAAGGGATTTTGAAACTACCCATTCGCATATCCAAGAAATGCACAGAATTCTCTCTCTAACATTGGTGTAGAAGCGTATTGGAGTCGATAGCTGTGCAGACTGCTAGTTTAAGGAAAGCTGTTATCCCCTGGAGCTAAGCATGCATTTCTGCGCTTCCAGAAGAAAATGAGAGAGGAGGATAAAAGAGGTACTCTTGTACCTGATCCGTAGAGAGTGAGTTACGTTTGTGCTCAAGGGAAAGTTAAATTTACTATGCTGCCTTTGTTTATTTCTGTTATTTTATTTCTGATTCACAGGTAAATTAGAAAAACGGATTGAAGCTTTTTTTCTGGTTCCTCTAGCACCTCTGTCCCGTAAGTCCCCTTTTCTAATAATTATTATGGTTAAATGGAAGAAAATGATAGTACAGTTATAAAGTAGTCCAGGTAAAACAACCACTTTGGTGGGGTGTAATTTTCTTGACGTGGGAAAATAAATGGGTAGGGTGTCGAAAATATAAATAATTGGCATCATCATTTATTGAAATAGAAAGTCATATAACTGATAGGATACGTGAACATTCTAGGGGAAAAAAGCTGCTATTCACTCTTTCAATCAGGCAGAATAATCTGAATTTTGACAAATGCCAATGGCCTTGAGCGCTAAACTATGATTTTTGATGAAAATCACTTCTGTATTTGAAAAATTAGACTCTAGGATTCATACAGAAAAATAGGGCTCATGAGAAACTCAGGCCAAGTACTATATTAAGTATCTTCTACAATTACTTATTAAATCCTTGTAACTACTTTCAGGTAGGTAATTTTTATTATCTGCATCCTCCATATCTCAAAGGGGTCAGGGAAGGAATAAGTGATCTTGAAGCAATTTACATGATGTCAATGTCATATTTCAAATGGCCAAGTATTACCACCAATTTATGAATCTGATTAAAATAAGACAGCAGCGACAACAGAAATATTCACTGCAAGTCAAATATTCTTAAACATGGAAGAGAGGGAGAAGGCAGGTATCTTCCTCTGAAAATGTAAGCAAAAATTACATAAGCAATGTAATAAAGCAAAACAGCTTCAGCAAAAAAAAAAGATTGGGTTCCATTTTCTTAATGGAAAAAAAATGTGTGTGCATTAAACTGCTAAAGGAAATACCAACCAACGTGCAAGTATTTTCTAACAGATTTTTTTATAGATGTAGGCAGGTAGAGACATGTTCACACACACAACAAAGATCAGGTGGCAAATGTTAACAAATTACAGTGTCAAGCAAATCAGAGACCAACAATATTCTACAAATTAGCAAAATATTTCAGGGAGACATACTAGATGCAATCCACTTGTGATAGAGAGAGAGAGAGAATTTAAGAGGGGAGAAAGCAAGCAAGGATAGGAATGTTATGTATGTACAGGAGCACACACATAGAGCCAAATGGTGTAGGTGCTTTGGAGAAAAGGAAAAAAAAAAAAAAAATCTCAAAGACAGAGAAACTACCAGAATTAATGAAGAGTAATAAAAAATAATCAGTAGAAAGGCAGTTGCATAATATAAACGATGAAATAAAGTAATATTTTGTGGCTCTGTAAAAGTCCTGGTGAGACATTACACATAGAGTTAAGTGAGAATGTATCTTTTGTTAGAACAATGAGGATACATGCAGCTTATTTAATCTTACACATTCCCCACACAGTTTTACATCTTCTCTTTCACTGTAACAAAATAGCAGTCCCACCAACACTGTGGGATTAATGTTAAAATTATGAAAATTACAAGCATACTTACAGAATCACAACTATATTGAACTGATTCCAATTTTGGGGGGGTGGGGAGTACAATTACAGAAAGATATTTTTTAAAAACTCATTTCATATTTACATATACAAAATGAATTAGCCATAATTTATTGCATTAATTCTCTAGAGTTATGGTCTTAAGATCCATTCAGCCTAAGGGGTTACTTTCAATCAGAAGTTGGGTAAAAATAAGATGATTTTATATAAATGCATGTAAAAATCCATTTTTGTGATATCAAAAGCATTCATAACTTAATGGTATTTATCAGCCTGTGTTGAGTCCACAGGGGTTTTGCTTGTTCTCTAACATCTAAGAGAAACCAGTGAAGATTTTCACTTTGGTGCTAGTCATGAAAAGAGATAATAAACTGACTTGCTCAGTATGTTAAAACACTGACCATAAAAATCTTCAGATCTCTGCTTCTTACCATATGAAAATGGCAATAATATTGACTATGCAAATTCAAAATTGATTGTTTTATACAGCAATATATAAATATGATGAAAAGTCTGGTGCAGGTATATGTGTGCATACATGTATATATATATATATACAGTATTATACATATAACATATATAAAACATTTTAAATAAAAATCTTACTTGCATCACCACTTGTCATAAAGTAAAAAGATGTATGCTATCAATTAATTTTTGAGTGTGCTTTTCTTTTATAAAAATGCTGTGAATCATAAAATCAATCTTTAAAGATTTTTCAGCTGGCACATCATCACCCCTCAATGTTTCAGGTATCATGCAAGTCAAATCCAATAATTTTAAGAAAATCCTGTGGGACATGTTTTTTGAACATCTTAGAAGGCATGAGACCAAAATGGATCTTTCAGCCCTTCTCGATTGGCCATCAGGAAGGAACTTAACCTTGGTCGAGGTGCCCTTCTTTAGCTGGGGCTAACATTGAGGTTGCATAGATATGGAGACTATCTGTTGACCACTGCTTCCAGCAAGGCAGCAAGTTCTCTCTGAAGAAAGCTTTTAGCGGTGCATCCTCACATCTACTATACTATTCCTATATGAGCAAGGGGACCAAAGTTAAACACTGGTTCCTGTTCTGCACTTGTACTTTACATATTTTTATCTGTCCAGGTTCCACCAAATGTCCATTCATCTGTCAAATATTTACTGAACACCTTGTAATGTTCTGGGATGAATAAGCTATGTTTCCTGTTATTAGTACATAGCTTATTGTTGCAGCTGTTCAATATACTGAGAAGAGACAAAATGAAAATAAATAACTTGCAGTATAATATTAACAGTACTAGAGGGAGGGGATCCTTGGAAAAATGGAGAAGAGTGGAAACCACCACACTGGAAGTGACTCTGAAGTTAAGGGCTTTGTGTTCTATGATAAACTGATGAAGAACCATGAAAAGATGTGATATTTATACTTATATTTTAGGAACTTTGCCTGATGACAGAAGTTGGAAAAAGTCTGTTTAGACTGGAGATAGAAAACCAGTTGGAAAGCATTTTTTTAAGAGCTTATACAGAAAAGATGGGATTAAGATTTATTGAGCACTTATAATATGTCCAGTGCATGTAACAAAGTATTTATAATTATCTATTATATATTGTAAATATACACATGTAAATTAATTTTCACAACAGTTGATGTTAAAATGAAAATTATTTGTATTTTCATATAATTGTGTCAGCTCAATATTGACTTCTTATACTGGCAAACTCAAGTAGGTGACTAAGAAATGTGATCCGCATGTATCACTATAATAATTATAAAAGAGCAATGACAAATGATTACTTAAATAACAAAATTTATTTTAGCAACCAAATCACTAAAAACATTATGTTTGGAAAAAAATCAGTTAACCTTTATGAAGGATAAGGATCACTGTAAAAGAGAAGTAAAAGAGAAAGAAGATAGTCGATAAAGAAATCTTATTTAAGACATACTTATTTTTCTGTTTTTTCCCCAATGCACTTCCTCTTTATTGAAAAAAAGATGTAATGAAACCATACAATTCTACCCTACATACCTGCACATACAAACTCCAAAATATCGGGGAAAAAAATTATAGTAAATAAGATACAGAGGCTAGAAAGCCATAGCATGTCTTCTATTTCAATATGCTTATACTGAGTAGAATGAGTAAATAATGAAAATAATGAGTGGAATGGCAATACATATTATAGGGGAAAAATAACCTGCAAAGAAATACTCTTAAAGTACAGAGACACTCTCCAACATGGTCATGACAGCATCTAGTTGTATTCACCCTCTGTGTGTACGTGTATGTGTATGTAGGTGTGTTTGATCTCCATTATGACCCTTGGAAGAGGGAGCAGAGGGAGCTTAAAAGCAAAGGATACAAGAGAGAACACAAAATATATTAATATTTGTAGAGAATATAAACATGTACTATCCATTCAGTCCATCTCTGGTTCTTTCATTTCATCTTCCCCTAACATTATAGCATTATAACATATATGACACTATATAACAAATTTTTATATGCCTATAATGTGTATATTTATTTATATATTTGTATGCTTTAGTGTGTGTATACATATGCACAATATACATTGTAGTATATACCATTGCTTTATAAATAATTATGTATTTATGTATTTAGAGGTGTACACACACACACACATTTATTTATTTGTATATAATATACCAGTCCCTTCACAGTAGAATATAAATTCTCTGCGATTGGGTTTTGCCATGTTAGAGACCATATCCTTCAGTACTGAATATAGTGGGGTCTGAAATACGCTAGATATTCAATCAGTATTTATTGAACGCTGCATTAATAAGAGGCATATTTTATCTTATATTCAGGAAAGGAAACTGTATTTTTCTTTTTTATATCTGATCATTTAACTGAGGTCCAAAAATCTCTAAACTGTGGAGTCAATTTTTAGAGCCAAGTTCAATTAATCTGAAGTCCTCATTCTTTGCTCTATAGAGTATTTGTCAATCTATTTGTAATTCAACTTTTTCTTCTCCCCAATCTTGCTTGTTATACTTTTCCTTCACAAATATTCATTCCTAGTATACATCATGAAGTCCAGACTCCTTCTCAGCATCTGCTTACAGAGAACCCAAATGACAACAAATGGTCATCTTTATGTTCTCTCCTGCCCACCTCATCCATCATTTCATGGACAATTTACATTTTCCAGAACTCTCTTGACAGAGAAGGCCCACGTGGTACCAATTCTACTCAACCTTTACAAACACTTGCTATCTTAGTAATTCGTTATGAGGAACGCAAGTTTGTGCATGCGTGTGTGTGTGGTGTGTGTGCATGCATGTGTACAAATGTGGGTTGTGTGTGTGTGGTGTATTTTCTTATCACTTGAAGTTGTTCAGTTAGCTTCTTCAAGTGGAGGGTTATCTTATTCTTTTTCCTTTTATCTATAGTGGGTAGTATAATCCTTTTAGGAAAACTAGTTAATATTTTAATATTTACTGAATGGAAAGAACACATTTTAGATAATTCATATATTAACTTTTTTCTTTATATTTTCCTGTAAGTCACATTTAAAATAATTTGGTTATTCTTACTTTGGGGAGGAAAATAAAACAACTTCTTATCCCTATATTTTTCAATATACACTTTGAACGATGCAATTTTCTTGAAGTTCATAAGGTAAAACATTTTGAGTTCAGAAGCATTCTTCCCTTCTTAATTTAATATTTGCATATAAATTGAGGAATAATTTTTTTAAATCCACAGTTAGGGATAAGATGAAACACCAATTAATGTGAAATCAGAACTGGATAATGTAGTAAAATTAAGTCTAAACAAAGCACTAGCACACACATCGATATCTCTAAATTATATTTGACAGAATCAATTCTGTTTGCTTGTGATGTAGCAAGTCAAATACAGGGCTTTTCTTAAAAGAAAGAGTTTTAAGTTACTAGTAAAGATATTTCAAATGGCTCTTCTCATAAATAATAAAGGGACACTTTTCTCACAAGTAATAAATCAGTCCCTCAAGGTGATGGGATGACCTACTAATGATTGCCAGCAGAAATAAGCATCTACCGCCTTTCTTTTTCCAATAAAACATAGGAATACTAGGAGAAATTTTTATTTAGATGCTAGATTCTTATTCGAGTCCCTCAAAACTTTCAGTTAAATCTATGTATTGTGATAAAGTTGGTAGAACATAGATTTAAGCCTAAAAAAAAGTTTGCAAAAATCCTGGCTTCTGCATATACACACTGTATTTAACTTAAAATCTTTTAAAAATAACATAAATGTGTGTTCTCAGAAATGAAAACCTATTTCAATTTTCTACATGTGTCCTTCTGCTAATTAGAATAGAACTGTGCTCCTGCTGTGAGACATTTCTTTTATTCCTTTTAGAGTTGAAACACACACACACACACATACACACACACACACACACTGTCCTTGAAACTCTTAATAATCTGCCTCTGATTGCATGCTACTGAGAAAATACTAAGTTTTTTTGAATCTGTTGCCTTTTTTTCTTTATTGCCCTTTAGAATAGGGTGATACTGGTATCTAACTTTCCTCCTTTTAAGAAAAGAAAACTAATATATAATTTTAATCCTTTGGCTATCACTTTCTTGCATGTTAAAAACTGATTTTTGTTTGAAATACAAAGTTTGCAGATAACCTATGTTTTTCTGCCTTTCTACATAATACTTCAGAGACAGATAAATTTCAAAATGTGCTTAATGGGATAACTGATTAGCTGATGGCCTTTCTGTGGAAGAACTACATTTGTACTGCCAATCCCTTATGGAAAATAAAAGTGTAGATAGGCTTCTGAAAACCATGATGAAAAAACCACCTCAGACAATCTTTTGAGCACAGAGAAGAAAAATGTCTTTGTTCTCTCTGGACACTTTGTCTTTGGTAAAGGAGTAGGGGTTTAGAAACAAGCTAAAAGAATAAATATATACATATATGTATATATATATATATTTGATATATTATTCTATGTAAGAGATTCTTAAAAGATGGATATTTTTGTTATCTTCACAAACAGTATACCATGTTTCCTAAAATATTTTACCAGGATGTTGTAGTCCAAGAGAGGAGGAATTTCCCCTGAGATAAGAGCAAACACATTCTTTGAAAGTAATCCCAGGTATGAGGATTAGAAAGATAGCTTGAAGCTTCATTTCTTTTATCTTATCACATCTTTGCTCCCTCACAGGAGTATAAGTGATAAGCTCTGTTTAAAAGAACACCACAGTGGAGTGGCAGGGATAAAAGCAAAAATCTTCCCAACTTGTTACTGGCAATGTCCCTTACCAACTCTGGGAAAGTTTCTAGAATTAGGGAAACTGAAGCGTCCCAGTTTGAGACTACGTGCCTAAAGTTTGCAAGAGCAAGTTTGAAATAGGCACTTTCTAGGCCTTAGAGTATTTGGCAAACATGGCACCAACAAAGTTACCAGGATTCAACAGCAGTGAGTTTTGTTTTTTTCTATATAGACCTTCAGCATTGAGACAGAGAATGGCTACAAAAGATACATATCATTGTGGTTCAGAATTCTACTTTTTAGGAAGGGCAGCAATTAGGTGTCATTGGCAGGTTTTAAGGTTGGCCACCGATGTTGTAGTTAACCAGAGAGCCTGACAGAGGAGCTGGGAGAGATTTTAAGTCTCATACTTGATTTTTGAAAAAGCATGCTAACTCTATAATTGACTTTGTGTTATTTATTTATTTATTTTTGGCTTTCCCATAAAGTAAAACTCTTCATTTATCAATGTCATTTAAAAACAAAGTTCATATATCATGATACAGTGGTGTAATTAATGAATGAAATGAGTTTAAAGAAAAAAAAACTAAAGAAAGTAGTTGAATGAAGAGACTTGAATGTCGAAAAGATTTCATCAAGATCAAGAGTTTGGTTAAACAATAGTTAATAACTTTTAAAGGGAGCTGAAATGTACTTGTGACAATTTTAACATATGGAAAGGTCATAATACAGCATTATTCATTTAAACAAAATATATTTTAACATTTGTGATCATTTTATAAGATGGAAGTTGAAATAAATGTGTTTACTCTTTATGAGGGAAAAGCTTAAAAAACAACACAATTTTAAGAATTATACAAAAGAAGGGCAATTTTAGATGTTAAATACTAGGGAAACTTGATGTAATTCTGTGAACTAGCAATAGGAAATGAGGCACATTTAGTCTTGGATATGATTTGGAGCATTTAATTACTAAGTCACCAAAAGAGCCTTACTCTACAATGACCTTACTATAAGGTAGTTCCATCGCATGGACTCAAGGACATTATTTCAGCCAAGCTCATAACAAATCATTCATATCCATTTCCTTTAATAATCTACGAGGGACTTGCACTAAAGTGAAAAAAAGGAGCATTTCTTTTAAACTCTTCTATAATTCAGATTTTTATCAATGCAGACTAACCCTGTGGTGAATCAAATCTGAAGTAGTGCAGCTTTTTTAATCTTTCTTGAATATAGTGGACTTGAAAGCAAATATTATTTTGATATGTTAATAACACAAGGAATTTTACTAGCAATATTTAGTGAAGCATAAAGGCACCTAAGGTTCCATCTATTTGCACAGTAACAGAACAGATCTAAAAACGAGTCCAAGCATAACTCTTAGTCAAACACATTAGCACACTCCATTTATACTGTAGAATGCTCAGTGCAGACCTGGAAATATTCTTTGAAATTACAATTGGAATGTATCCCCAAAATGTCCTCCTATGTCTGAAGGGAGTGAACTATCTCCAGGCAGAAGATCTCTCAGGAGCAGTTAACAGAGGATTGCCTGTGCTAGATATCCTGAGGCAGAAGGCATAGTAGCTAATGTTTATGGTCTTTCCTTGTTTTGCATAATTGTATTATCTCATTGTAACCCAGCCTTATAAAATAAACCAAGGAGCCTAGGAGCCTAGGTCAAGGTCACTGCCCTTCAACTAGAGAGCAGTGTCCCACCTGGTCGCTGCTTTCTAGATGTATGTTTGTCTGTCTGTCTTTCTTTAGGTTCCTGTAGCCCACTCTCAGGCACCCCTTCGAACAGCCGCCTGGGCAGGGGCATGTGTCTAAATATCTAGTCTAACAAGAACAAGGAATTAAAAACAGGAACAAGTGACTGTTTTGTTTGTATTCTGATACTGATGACATTTATTACTGGGACATGGTTTTGCTCCTCTTCCCACCCACAAACCTTCTAAAACAATTGAAAAAAATAACAAACTTCCATTTTTTCTGCCTGAAATTATTTAACCATACACTTTAAGACATAAAAGTTTTATCAAAAAAGTAGCCTCAATATTTTATTTAGTTTAGAATCCTTACAGACAAACAGAAGTGCCAGAAGGTACCATGTAGCCAATTAGATTGCAAGGATGGGTGGAATTGTTCCTAATGATGCAAAGTACAAATAAATGCCTTAAAGAAAAAATTTATTTATTTCTCTCAGCTGTAGCTTTACGGATACAGTCATTCCAAATGAGGCTATTTCATTTTTGCCACCTTAGTTTATTTTCCCCTCTAAGACTTCATGCATCAGAACGTAATACCATTTTCTAGGATTGGGTCGTTCTTTTTATTAAGATCAGGAAAGGTTTTTCTTTTCTTGTACAAAACTTGCATGGGTTATGCATAATTAAACACTTGATGAATGTGACTCTTAAATAATAAGGTCATTATGATATCAAAAGTTAAATCAATTTTTGTCCTAAATTATAGCTTATTGCAAATATCCCACTTACAATATTTTGCTATCATGCTTATAGATGATATATTTTCCTGAGTTTTGATCAATATATAGAAATAAAATAATTAATACTATTATAGTTTAATTTAAATGTCATCATAGAGCCATTTGATTTCATTCTCATTATGAGTTCAAAATGAAACAGCCCTGAGAAAATTATAAAGGAGAATATCATGCTTCATGAATTTAAAGGTTAAATTATATTATCAAATGTTGTTTTAGATATTAAGTAGTATAATGTAGGAAAAATGTGACATACTGCAATATCAAAGTCTTAGGAACAAAGAAAATAATTCAGTATGAAAGGTTAGTATCACATACATGCTTCTTTCCTGGACATTGCATTTTGCGGGGGAAAGAGAGCAAACTTTTAAGATCAGCATAACTCACATCAAATTTAAGGGAAAACTTAGAGATTGGTTGAATCTTATTTTAAGCATCTCATTTCAGTTTTCATTATATAATTTTCTTATTGAAAAAAAATGCTTTCTAATTCCTTATGATTGACTTCTCTTTAAAGGAAACCCCCTGAGAGGTATGGACAGAACTTAAACATCAGAATCAATTTCTGCTTAAATCAGAGGTAGAGACAGGGTAGGGCATTACAAAGAATTGAGCTTCAAAAGGAACCAAAGTATAAAAGAAAGTCATTTTGCTAGCTGTTAGAGCAGTGCATTTGCCTCGGGGTTGGATGCTTTATTAAATACCCTTGTTTAACATGGACAAGATAAACTATGCCATCATTACATAAAGGTGGTACATAAAGGTGGTACATAAAGGTAGATGATTCGACTCTAGATATGCAGATCAATGACAGGTTTGTTGGAACTACTTATTCTTTGTTCAGACAAAATAGATAAGAGAAATGCACATATTTTTGCTGATTCAGATATTAACTTGGAAATTCTAGACTCAACGGGGTTGAGGAAAATGGAGAGGACTTTCCAAGTTCACGTATTTAACTGTTACAATTGGTAGTCAAATCATGTGCACTGAATATTCTTAAAAATGACATGAAGAAATGTGGATACCTACCATCTAGGCTTCATTTAGTGTTTAGATTATCTACAAATGACAATTCTATTTTAACATGATTTTCACCATAATTCAATAATAATATAGCATGCTTGTGTAAAAATTTTAATACTGACTTCATACATAATCTTCCTGCTTTTCAAAACTTTCCATAATTTTGGACTAAATAATCATCCTTAAAATGTACGAAGAAAGGAAACTTGAAGTCACATATCAATTGCTTCTCATTTGGTACCTTTATTTGTTCAGTTTTCCAAGTCCCACATAATATTTTTGACATAGTTCCTATAAGCTCCAGTCTTCTTTCACCAAGACTACTAAACAGATTGAACTTACTTCTCTTATACTTCTGTCATTATTTCACTGGATTTTTCTTACCTTTTTATTATCCCCCTCCCTCTTTCCACAAGCACTGCCTTCCCAAAGCTAATTCTGCATTTCGAAAATAGCATGCATCTGTAGATATGGTAATAAACAACCCCTTCCTTTAAGAAACATATGGGAGACAGAGAAAGAAGGAGGGAGAGGGGTCATGCAGGTATAGCAAAACAAAACAAAGCCCTAATTCAGGTACTGCTGAAACAAAGGTAATCAGTTGTGAAGATGAGTCTACAGAAGAGACCATGGCTTTATTTTGAGGATTTACTAGAAGTCATAGTTAAGGGAAGATGTTAACAACAGGATAGGTTTAGCAAGATTTTCCTTCCTTTGACAATATGTAGTTATGAAGAGAAAAGTTTCTCTAGGCATGAAAAGGCTCAAGTGTGAGATAGAATATAATGTGTTCCTGGAGGCATCAACTGTATCATGAAGGAGGAACTGGACTGGTGGGAAACTTAATTATATACAGATGTTGAAGTACCATAAACCTATATAATGTCATGATACAAGTTTCCCTCATTAAAAGTAATTACATATATACATATATTTTTTAATAATATAATTTGTATATAATCCATTCCTGGATTTCAAATAGTTTCTTATGGTGGAGAGGGGAAAATTGATTAGGAATGTCAAACTGGACTCAAAGCAAGACAGACTTGATGTTACTGCAGTATCCAGGAGTCAGAAAATGATATCTGATTCTGAGATGGTAGAAGGGTTTCGAGAAAAAAAGGGAAAACTATACGATGTGAAGGATATAAATTGTTAATGGTGATTTATTGGAGATGAAGTCTGAGAAGGTCAACAGTGATACTCAGGGGTTTGCCTATGGAGATATCTAATGGCAGCTTTTACTGGGCTGGAATTAAGCAAGAGAGAGAATGAAAATTTGTGGGAAAAAGATGTCTGGTAAACAGTCAAACTCCTTTTTGTCAGATGTTTGATAGATGTTTGGTCAAATCGTTCCTTAAAATCTTTAAGGCAGAGGTCTTTCCATTCTCTTGCAAAATAGCCACCATAAATTCTCCTTTGCTTCTGCTATCATTAGACATATTAAAGTCTTTTTCATCTGAAAGAGTAACCAATAAAGACAGGGCTCCTTAGCATAATTTTAAATTTGAAACTTGAGAATTCTTATCATTTTATTTTGATTCTGTCTTTGTCTTTGAAAGGTTTTTTTGTCCTTCTGGGCCGCCATTTTGTCCTTCTGGGCCGCCATTTTGTCCTTCTGGGCCAGCCTAACAGTCTTCACTGTACTTTTTCTTCCCAGAGTGGAAAGATGTAGTAAGCTCCATTTTTAGCAAGTTCTACTCCCAATGATTATCTTACCTCAGTGTGAAAGTTGGAAGCTATAGACCAACCCGATCTGTGATAGGTATACACATAACAGTTACTAGACAAATCTTTGTTACCCAATGAAATGAAAAATCTATTCTTGGTTAAGCACTATTAAATCCAAATTACACAGTACTGAATAAAAATAAAAATAGATAATAAAATATTGTTCCTAAAATTAAATCATACCTTTTGCATTTAATCCAAAAAAGTTCTATCTTGTACCTATTACTCAAGATATAATTGAAATAGGGTATAGAGAACTTTGCTATATATCAGAAGCTCCCCTGTAAGTTCTTTGATCATCACTTGCTTTTTGCCCAAAGAATTTCGTGAGCCTTTGTCGACATCAGTTAAAACAAAGAGATGTCCCAGTGGTTGATGGTTCTTTGATATATGATTGTGCTTTTTCTGTAGAAAGGACACAGAAGTCTTTGTCATGTATTAACATACATGCTATTATCTCAAGGTTTGATGTAAATTGAATTTTATGTTTCCTACAATAAAATATTAAAGAAAGAAAACCTCCCTTGGTCACAATTTAATAATATATGTTATTAACTTTTTAATCCTCTAATTAAGTCTGTTAATACGACAAGTGACAATATGAGAGTTCTAGGGTATTTTCTTTGGTGAAAATTTTATCATCTGTCACTTTTCATCACAACTGATATAACACCAATCTAACTAGACACACAATTCCAGACTTACTATAGTTGTTGACCTTGTTATGTTTCTCACTTCAAACCAAGTTCTCGGTGGATGAAAAAAAAAAGTTAATTAAATTACACTCAGTAGAAGAAAAAAATAATTGATAGTATTTGGTAGAAAAAAATGTACAAAGAGATTAAATCAACATGACAGTAAGTTATCACAATTATATAATGCAGTTTTTGCTTTGAAAAGAAATTGGTACATGGAAGAAATTTTAAATATTTGAGAATTGGCTAAGAATTTGTAAAACATTCTGATATGAAAATCAATCTAAAATATATCTAAAGTTTTATTTAAAAAAATTATTTATCCTAATTTCTTTATTATATCAGCAGCAGAATAATAATCTTGCAAGTTAAAGCTAATTTATATCTATATATACATATATGTGTGTGTGTATATATACATATATAGTGATCAAATACGCACACTGAGTGAATTCAGTTTTGTAAAGGGTTTATATCATGAGGTCTCAAATATGCAAATAGTTTTCTAGTAGGTAAGTCAGAATTGCTGGTTTTGCTGAGTTATCTGTGCACTCAAAATTTCCTCACACAGCCTCCTAATTAACTTAAGGGCATCTTTCTTTCTCATCTCTTCTCCACTAGAATACCTCCAAGAACTTGTTTTTAAATCTAGCACATAATGATTTTCCAGTAAATATTTACTGGATGTATTATAGTTCTCTATATTGTTTATATACTTTGCTAATTAATAATTCACATTTTAAAAATACCCATGTATACACAAACACACATATCTCATCTAAGTAGTAGTAACATTTTAGCATAAGATACTTTTCAGATTTTTTGCTCCTCTATATCCTTTTATTATAAACATTTTTTCTCACAGACCTGCCCACTTCAATGAGTAATTTAGATTCCAATGTGAAAGTAACATATTTTTTAAATGATTAACATTAAACTCATTTAAATACCTATTATGAAAGATTTTAAAAAGTCATCAAAAAAGATGCTTTCTGGACAACCAGTGAATTATGTTGTGGATTATTACTGCATGCATGAATGAATGGTTTATAATTGTATAATTTGATATTTAAAAAGTAGGGGATAAATGCTATTAAAAAAATCTAGCTGAATGTTCAAAAGATACTTCTTTATACTTCACCCAAAGCCTACCTCATTTCTGATATCCCTTGTCATCTACGTGTGACAGGTAGGCTGGCTACCTCTCTTCTGCTCCTTTCTTCTTTCCTGTCCATCAGGTAACCTGCCTAATAAACCTATGCCTGGTGGGCCCTCCTCCTTAGCCCTATTGCCGTCTCTTGTTTCTCAACACCACCTTGGACTTCTGCAGCAGCTACAAGAAGTCTCGATCTATCTCCTTGAATACTTTCACTCCATTACAACAAGGCGTTCTCTAAAATGGACATTTGAAGTGGTAAGATTTTACTGGAAACTTGGCAATGACTTCTAATTTCCAAAAACTATAAAATCCAAACTCTTTTAAATCTGTTAGAACCAGTAGTGCATTGCATTTGTGACTGGCACTCCTTGATCTGAATTCTCTCACAAACTAGAAGTCTTTAAATGTTTGTGGGTGAAAAATGAAACAATGCTTTGTACACTTTTTGGATACCACCTAATTCTCACAAGAACTCTGTCAGATAAAGATTGCTTTTCCTGTTCCACATAGAGAGAGAAAATGAAAGTGGATATTTAACTTGCTGACTTAGCACAGATAATGCTTGACAGAAACTAGACTGAAGAACATGTTTACCTAATCAAAAACATGGCAACTCGCCACACCACCATCTTGCCCTTTATTGTATTGTTATTTTTTGATATTGCATTAGTTCTAGATACACCTAATACATACCTTTCATTACTACTTTTGTGTGTGCATATGGATATGTATCATTAGATTGTGAGCTCCTGAAAATCAAAGGTCATATTCAAATCTACAGCCAAGTATGTAGTATATACCTTAAATGCATGCCTTTAGTTTATTCTTAATACATTATTTCTTAAATAAATTGAAAACAAAATAAAGAAAACTAGCTAATATCTATGTCCAATAATGACCATTTATTTAACATAAATTAGGTCCTTATAGAAATCTCTTTTTAGCTAGTTATCAGGACAGCTATTCATTGTTAACATTGACATTCTCATCTTTTAGATGAAGAAATGGAGAATATGTGATACCACTGAAATATATCCAGATGATAACCAGCAAATCCATGTGTTGCTCAGTATTACTACCTCTTCCATATATCTAGGTTTGCAATTTAGTCCTGAGTCCCTTGAAGAAGATTATTCTTTTGTAACAATGGAACGCCTGATATGAGAGGCATTTCACTAATTTTAGCTTATTTATTATCACTTGATACTTAGTAAGTCATCTCAAGTGACTAGACTAAGTCATTTCATTTGTGGGTAATGAAATTGAGTCATTTCATTATTATTTCTTATTTCTTTGGCACACGGTGTCTCTTTGACAGAGTTTGGCAATATTTTATTTTAGTGAAATATTTATTATTCTACTTTCTGATAGTTTAAAATAAGATAATAGCTGTTTTGTTAAAATCAAATGGAGAAGAGTCAGGAGCCTTTATTATGTAGGAGTTGAGGAAAATCATTGAACAAGTTGAGGAATACATTAAGACTAGACACAAGTCTTGCGATTTTTAATCTAAGAGCCTTTTCACAATAGCATATTGCTTTTAATGTCATGACCCATATCATATTATGTTAACAGAAAAGACAGGAAACATCATAAATGCCCCAATATAGAAATAGCACATTCAATGAAGCAGGGTGCATTTTATTATAATCAACTGAGTCTAGAAATGTTCAAATGAGACACAAATTTTAATTTTATATGTGTCTGTGAAAGAATAATAAAGAGCAATGCTGGTTCTTGTTTCATTGGGGTTAGAGTGGGGCCCCTTTTTGTCCCATAATTTCCCTAATTAGTCTCAACTGTGTTCTCCCTCTAAGTTAGCGGGCCAAGATAGTATCTGCTTTACTGCCATGGGAGGAAAACTTGCTCTTATTGAGCTTTATTAGATACTCCATTCTCTCATTTAGAATCCTATTAAGTTCCCCCTTGGCATTTTCTAAATCAATTAGTTTTAGCCTTACCCTTCTTAATATGCTCCTTTTGGAGGCTGCTCATTTGAGTCCCTAACTCCTGTATTTGTAGTTGCCATTCCCTTTTCTTTTGGGCAAAGATTTCAATCAATTTTCCCTGCAATACTGCTTTGCTAGCATCCCACAGAGTCATATCTGTGACCTCACCATTATCACTGTCTGCTAAATATTCAGCCCATATGTCTTGGAGCTTTTCCCTAAACTATTGCTGCTGAAGGAAGTAATTATTACTTTACCATCTTAGCACTCCCTTGTTGCTTTTCAAAGGAAATAATTCCACACCCAAGTGAATCATTGCAGGGTCCGAAACTAGAATCTTGTCAATAGAACAGCAACTTTGCCCTCAGTCTTTGGTGGGAATAGGGAAAAAAAAAAAGGTCTGGAAAAGGAATAACACTTTATAGACTAAAATGTGAGTTGTGTTCATGACCATTATTGGTTTAAAAATCAATATAGATGGTTGGTAGATTGTTTGAAAAGCTTAGAGGATGATTAAATGTAAGCACCCTGAAGAACAGAAGCATCTACATAATTATTAGGAAATTGGACAATTTATTAAGATATTTATTTAGTTCATGGTTTTTTTTTTATGAAAACACATAAATTAAATACACAATGTGCTCTTAATTCACTTAAAAGAAATTGAAAAAAGACTGGAAGGAAATATGCAAAATATTTTACATAAGGTCTAATTTTAATTTTTAAATAACTGGATAATTATGGGAAAATTTTAAGTTTCAAATCAATACTTTTCCAAACACAGCAACGATACATTCATCTTCAGAAGGAAACTTAAAAAAATGAATACAGTTGTTACATTAATCTGTGTTTTTGAGGATTCACAAACTAAAATTTTATTATCTTAAGTCTCAGAAAATGTAATCCAATTCTGTGCAACTAAATCTATGTTTTCAGTGAATGTACTGTTTCAGAAATATGTTTCCTTTGCCTATCACAAAGTATTTTTTCACAGATAAGTGTACACAGTTTTTAATACAGAAATTGTGAACAAACCAATCTAGCAATATCAGCTAGGATCACAGGATTAGAAAAAAGAAGAAACTAGAAATAGCATAAAGAAGTATATACATACATTATCTAAGTGATTCAAGTAAGACCATAGGAATGTAATTTTTATTCTTGAAACGATTTTCAATATGGCATGTAAAAGCTAAAAAAACCATATTTTTAATACTAGGTGCAATGTTTTTGTAAGAATATGACATTTGAGATGCAGTTTACCAGAAATGCCACAAAATATTCTGTAACTAAGTCACAATTGTCGCTACAACTATCACTGGTATTGGTTTTCGAAGGGTGGGGTAAGGCACTGAAGTCGCCATTCCCTCAGAGCATACTTAACAAGAAAGCATCCAATAAAATTATAACTAAACACTTTTCTCTTCAAATTGTTTAGGAAGTTGAATCATAAACCCTGTAGTAAGGTGGCCCTGGAGTAGTTCTGCGAGTGTTAAGTGCCAACAATCGCCTCGATGACTATACTGTGTCCAAGTATTATATTCACGGAGGACAGTTCTACTCACATTCAAATCTACTATTACCATTTTATTAGCATCCTGAAAGCCTTCTACCAGACAGTCTGGGAATCCAAAAATGATTTTGGTTTATGGGTCTCAGATACTGAGAACATAATTAAATTAAAAATAATGCTCTAAAAAATAAAAAGAAAAGTTAAGAGTGGACATGCTATTTTTTTCTACATGTAGCTTTTTTCTTTGAATCCTAGTGATAATGTCAGGGTCAAAATAAAAGGTGAGAATGACAGTCATTTAATTGCTTTCTTATGATAATTACCATATTCCTTACTCCTGCCCCAAACAACAAGATAATTTCCATTGGTCCTGACAAGAACCTAAAACTCCTATGCCAATTACTGATAAATCATTAGGGGCAACTTTATATGTCAAAAATGTGTGAAATGGAAGAACTGGGCATTTGTTAGCCTTCATTCTACATATACAGATTTTGGATGTTAGAAAAATGATATAAGGAGTCACAGAGCTGTAAGTGCAGGAGTTAAAACTCAAATCTGTGGCTGATTTCTCTGCTATTTTTCTGATTTCTCTTGATACTTCTACATGCAACATGAAACAACTTACAAACATGTAGGAACGCTCTTGACATTCATTTCATGTTTATTCAATAGGTGTTTAACATATGTGTGGGATAGACAACTTTAGGATAGAAAAATAATTGCACTAGTTGATATTTACTAAGTTCTTTTTTATTAAGTTCTTCCTATTAATCTATTGCTCAAGTATTCTGCATTTTATTTCATTCACTCTTCAGCAACTATCCTGTGAGGTAGGTATGGTATCATTTTAAGTGAAAAACTTACATTTCAATGCTAAGAATCTCTCCGATGTCATATAGCTGACAGTCTAATTACAGAACCTATATTGTTAACCATTAGGGTGCATTATCTTTAAAAATGAAAAAAATAATAAAGCCAAAATTGGCAGAACTAAAAATATGGACATGTCTATCAATATATAATATTTAAATATCTAAAAGAATGACAAATCCACATTGCAGAAATTTATAAAAGTAAAAGACATAAAAGAACAATAAATTCCATCAAGCTGATATAGAAATACTGTTTCAGCAATTAGAATATATACATTGGAACATTTATAGAAAAGGTCATGCTGGGGTCTGTACTACAAAAATTGATCAGACTGCTTCACAAGAGCTTGCTAACAGAACTTGACAAAATAAGTCCAGAAACTAATAATAAACATTCTTAAGATATCAAAATAATTTGATTCTATTTGAAATACAAGAATATGGTCTGTATAGAAATGTGATGGAGTTAAGTATAAAAATAGGTTCTGAAGGTGTAGTTATTACAATTACTCAGATTAAGAATTTATCGATTAATATATTTTCCTTAATCTAAATATTCTTAAAGCTTTTTGAAATCAACTAAACTAAAAAGTGTACCCACTAACATAGTTAAAATTTGTGAATTATGTAAAATTCATCCATCAAGCTTGGAAACATTCCCTTTATTTGATAGCATGGAATAATTATAAACAAATATAATTGAATGCTAATTAAGAAAATCTGAAATACAGAATGTACTTAGGGTCTCTGCAAGATGTAAAATCAGCCTGGCCCTAACATTTTAGGAATAATAATTGGGCAGACATACTCTTCTGTTCGTTGTCTTATTTACTTGCATGCACAGAAAGAATGCCATTTATTTTTCTATGACTATGATCAAAAGGCAAAGATAAAGCTCAGAGATTTAGAACAATGGAACTTCTATAAATTATTAGATATATTCCCTAATTTTACAATTACCAATGATGTAGGTGATGGTTTCATCTGTGAAAATTTATCTACACACTTTGTATGAGTTTGATAGAATGAAATAATTTTATCTTCCAAAATTATTTTTCCAGCAAAAGAAAATGTATATATGAAATTCATGAATACAGAATTCATTTCTTACATCAAAAGGTAATTAAAATTTACCCATATCATTACAAGATAAATGGTTGAAAATGGCTAGTGATGACATGTTAGCAACATTTAAAAAAAATAGAGTATCACTGGTGGTTTTTTGTTTTTAGATAGAAACTAAAAATTCATATCCTGCACCTAAAATCTTTTCTTATGTTACCCTCAACATAACTTTCTGTGATTACTTCCTCCATATGGAAGTTTAAACATATCCACTGATTCTTTCACAAACCTTGCCTCAAGAGGCAGTTTAATTCCCTATTTTGGAGGTTAGACCTAATGATTTGCTTCTAACAAACAGAATATGGTAGAAATAATAGTGTTAGACTTCTGAGACTAGGTCATCAAAGGCAGTAAGGTTTCCTCCTTGCTCTCCCTTTTAAACTATTTGCTCTGGGAGAAGACTTAAGCAGCTCTATGGAAATACCCAGATGATGAGAAACCGAAGCCTCGTGCCAAAAGTCATGTGCACATGTGATTTTAGAAGAAAATGCTCAAGTCTTCAGATGGTGCAGAACTAGCCAACACTGTGACCATATGAGCCAGGTTTCAGGGAAGTTCCTGAGCTAGAAACACCAACTAAACATATCCACAAATTTGACCCAAAGAAACTGTGGGGTAATTTAATGCTCATTGTTAAGCCACTAAATTTTGGGGTAATTTGTTATGCAGCAATAGATAACTAATATACTCTAACCTATTTTTAGAATAAAACATTTCAATAGTTTAGCTATCGGTCATGTCCTAAATATGTCATGGTTATCGATCCAACCTATAATTGATAAGCACAACATGTTTGTTACAATAAAATTTTAAAGTATTGTTGAACATAATATCTAGTCAAAGGCTATCATCAAGTATTTAAAATAGAAAGTGCTATTTTCTTCACAACCTCTCATTTTATTAAGATAACAGTACATAAAGTTATAAGTGTAATAGCAACTTCTTTTATCTTAGTAATCAAGACATTCAGTTTTTATGTTTGCTTCCACTGTCATTTTGTTCTGATTGTATTTATTAGGTATACATTTTTTGAAGTAAATAGTAAAATGTGGGCTTATACATATTATGCCTTTTAAATCTTACTTTTCTAGTAACTTCATTAATTTTCAGCTTATTACATTTTACTAAAGTATTGTTCAAAAGCACTCCTTCAGCACATTAGTTGGAGAAACACTGTCTTAGGCCATAAAGATTTGTTGACAAATAAGTAAAATTTAAGTAGATTATATGGAATGACTGCAACTTAAGAAGCCAGTAATTAAAAAAGATCAAATAAACAAACAAATAAGGATAGGTTTGTTGGTCTTCTGTAAAATAATTTAGAAATCACAACATATCAAAATTTGGGAGATGCAGATAAAAACAGTACGTGGATAAAAATTTGCAGTGTTCAATGAGAATATTGGTAAAACAGAAAATAATATAAAGAATCCAGAATAGGGGGCTTCAAAGAAGAACAAAATAAACACAAGTAAAATAGAAAGAAATACTGCAATATAAACAGAATTTTTTTTATAAAAAGGGAGAAGAAAAATAGATAACTCAATAAAGCCAAAACCTGCTCTGATGATGTTTTATAAAAGTTTCCTGACAAGCCCAGGGAAGCTCAATTCAAAAAAGAAAGAAAATATTCAATTAAATATGATTAAGAATAGACTTCTTAAATATCATATCAAAGTGATTTAAAGATATAAGAAAATTTATATCAACAAGTGTGAAGACAGGCAAAATGGAAATACATTCTAAAATGTGTGTGAATTGCTAAAATAGATTTTTAAGATTTTTAACAGTATACTACTACTACATACACTGAAAAAATTTCATCAGCACTTCATGTCCCAACAATAAAATTCCAAGCTGACAGAGTTTTGTTCATCAGTTCCACAAAAAACTCAACAGAAATATATTTCATTTTACCTAAATCTTTCCAGAGAACTTTATATGGTTGATGTAAAGCTAATACTAATTCAGAAAGGACATTATGAGAACAGTTAACTTCTAATTATCCCCATGTATAAAAAGATGCAAAAAAGCCTAAACAGCATATGAGCAAAATGAAATCAGCATGTTTTTAAAAAGACAATATACAGCAAGATGGATTTAACGCAGCTCTACAATATAGCTTCTACATTTGAAAATTTACTCAGCTAACTCACCGCATTAATAGACTAAGCAGAGGTGAAAAATCCTTATTATACCAATAGATGGAAAAAATGATATCTATAAATTCAACAAAATCAGTTTGCAAAAAATAAATGGAAAAAAAAAAATGGTTAAACTCTTAACAGGTATTTTTAGAAAGCCCTAAAGCAACATGGCAAATTACTACAAAATGGTAAAACCTTTTTCTTTATTTCAGGATTGACTCCAACAATTTCACGGTTTCTATTCCCCATCCTGCAGCTTCTGTTCTCAACATTAAAATAGAAATAAAAAAATTGAATTTTAGAAAAAAATAATCGAAACTACACTAATTTAATTATAGCAGCTAATATATCTCTATATAAACCTTAGACTGAATTAGTGAAAATATAACTTTGTGTTGAGAAGTTAATAGAATCAATTTCTTTTCCAACCATTGCAACACTGAGAATGGAATGTATAATACTACATAGACATATATATGCATATGTAAGTGTGCACAGATACACATAGGCATGTATGTACATACATAAAACATCTAGAGGAAAATTTATTTAATGAAAGATGCTATTATTTTATGGGAAAATATTATATATATTTAAATACATTAAGAGTTATTTAAGAGATAAAAAGAAATAAAAACTGGACATGTTTATGATTAGGGCAACAAACGATCTCAAAAGTATTTATTCTTCCCATATTTATATATGGATTTCATGACATTTCAATGAATATCCCAATAGCTTTTTCTTTGTAAACTGAAATTTTAAAACAGACAAATAAAATGGCAATTGTAAAGGTGATAATCATGCTGGGATAAACAACCCAGTGAATAAGAGTAAAGAGCTTAAAAGCAAATTCAAATGCATTAATTTAAAAATAAAACATTTATTTACAGTAGTCAGAGTAATTGAATTTGCATGGGATAAGACAATAGACTGATGGAAAAGCTATTGATTATGTTCTACCATATTATAGAAATTTTAACACATGGTACAGCTAGATTGAAGAACAGTGTGGAAAGTAGGGGTCATTTGGCTAGGCTTTAGCAATTTCCTTTTGAGAAAGTAAGAAAAGTGAAATCTGATTCTTAGTTCACAACTTATATTCTAAGAGCAATTCCAGCATAAGTACTTTAACATGCAAGGTAGAACTTTAAAAGTTTTAGAAAGAAGACACAGAAATTATCTTTATGATTTCAAAATAGAAGGGATTACTTCAATAAAATAATTGCTAAGCAGAGGGAATGATACATTTAATGATTTAAATTAGTAAGTGTTTATCAGTAGACATTGTTAAGTGAGAAGATAAGCTATTTACTAGAAGAAAATACTCTGAGAAAACACAGATACAGGATTAATATCTAGAACACAAAAGAAACCCAAATAATGTATTTAAAAAGATAATAGAAAGTGAGACAGCATAAGTAAAAGTAAATTTTACAGAAGATGAAAGCAAATGAGCAATGCACATTAAGACACTCAACATGAGTATAAAAGAATTTGAAAATCAAACCCATATTGCAATATTATTTTATATCTACCAAACTGAAGTAAGAAAGAACACAGATGGTTTCTAAGTTCATGGGGTATTTTTGTGTGCATATCTTTGAAACATTTGTTTTATTTCTAATTGTTCATCTTGGCTGTTCCCTCCAGTCTCACGTCTCAAACATGGTTTGTGGGATGTATGTGGACTACAGTTAGTGGCCTCATCAGCTTGGCCACCAAGACACATTATCTTAAGCTGAGTGGTAGGTACACATGTTTATTTTTTTAAATCTGTTCGTGCATTCTATCTAAATGTTTAATTTTATGACATAGCTCATAAAAATTTCAAATCAAAATAAGAAAGTAAAAAAGCAAAAAGACAACTGAAGTAAAATAAAATGTACTCATAAGGATGATGATCATTATAAAGGTGTGAGCAAGAGTGATGATAAAAATGACGATGTTTCCAAGTCACTAGTAATTTAACAGAGCAGACGTTTACAAATTTCTAAACATAAAAAGTTAAAGAGTTAGCGATTTAAAAATTGATGGGGAATTTCAAGCAGGTTCTGGCTGTTTTCCACTGATGTGATATAGAAATGGATTCTGTAAGGTGGAATTTGAGACTGGTCTTAAAACTTCAACCAGTGGTTGTAGAAGGGGGTCATTTTGAGATGAAAGTTGCCAGTGGAGCACAGTCAAATTGCATACCATTTTACAGAACTATATATGCAAGCTAAGCAAATGTATTATCTTTATAAAGGCTCTTGGCATAGTCAACTGGTGAAGGGTAAAAACTAAAGACAAGGGAGATTTGGTCTTGGTCAATAGGTAATGGGACATCAATGAACGTTTTTGAGTATTGAGTAACTGTAAGGTTATCATTTTAACTAAGATAAATCTTTCAGTCAAATGAGTAGGCTAGAAATGACACCTGGAAACCAGTCAAAAAGTAATTACAAAAATAGAAGTGATAAGAATACTCCAAACTATGGAAGCATTAATGGGACACACAACTGGCAATTCAGAGGTTGAACTGTCAGATTTTAATAAGTCATGGAATGTTGAGGGTTAAAGAGTCTGAGCACTAAAAACTGAAAAACAGATAAGGGTACCAGAAAAAGAGTAGCACCCTTAGTCTTAATAAATGTAACTAGGAAAGATTATTAGAGAATCTGATCAGAGGGAATACTAGAAGCAAGAAAATTAGTAAGTGTTCTTATGGAAACTATAATAGGCATTAAAATAGTGCCATTTAGATCACAATTCAGACCCTGAAAATATAGAGAAATGTATGAATGCCTATGCTGGGAGTTAGAGGAATTACCAGAAAAGATCAGAGTATGGTGGAATAGCAGTGGTGTGACCACAGAAAGGAAAAACAAAGAAAAGCCAGAAGCACACTTGTTTATACAACAATTTCTTAACAGGCTGACTCCTTTACAGGAAATGATGGGTGGTAAAATAGATCAGTATTGTAACTAAATCAAATACCCTTCTACTTGCCCAATACATTCTCTTTCAGAAATCTTAGAACCTTAATGATTAACACCCTACCATATATATAATCGTTGAAATGTATCATTCGGTTGAAATAACAAGCTAGTGACTCCTGTTTATACTTTCAACTCTAGAAGTTTTAAAGTTTCTCTTCAAAGAAGTGCCAGAGAAGGGACTTCAGGAATAAGTTTCATCCATGAACAACAAAATTTTAAAAATACCAAAACACAGATATTGAGAGTGATATAACATCTAGGAAATGATTTGATCTCTTCTGATGAACATCCAATTTTAAGTTGCCTTATTCTTTCTATAGTTAGGATTCCTTTGTCCAATCTATCTAAAGGTCTTACCTGATGACTATTAATGTGAGATTAGAAAAAAAATTCTTTAACTGAAAACTTAAAAATAGATTAATGATGTATCAATACCACTTTAAAAATGCATACCTCAATACCACGGATTTTTAAAAATGGAATTGTTTAGTGGCTTAACATCATTAAAAATTTCACAAAAAAATTTGAACATTTATGTGGTGGACATAGGTGCTTTAAAACATACATGGCATCGGTGAAAAGGTGTCAGTTCTACAGGCATCTCATTGTTCTATGGTGATGGTGATTGTTTTCAAGTAGTTTACATATGTTAATCACATCAAATAATTTATGAAAAAGTTCATATAGTATGATTTCTATCTAATTTTATAGAATAATACTCAGAAACTTCTAAGATATTTGTTAATTTCAATTTGTGGTTACTTCACTTTTTTTATTTTCTTTTGTTTTTGTGGATGCTAAATTGCATTCACAATTTATTCACAAGTGTATAAGCACACAGCTTTAAAATTATTATGTAAATATATTATATAATATAAACTGTAATTAAATAATATAAATGCTTTATAAATTTGCCAGTGAATACATTTTGGCATAAAAAATCTACAACACTATTCTGGAATCATATTGGTAGCTTTAATAAAAAAAAACTTCCTTTAACTGAGCTCTGTCCTTGGAATTGGGATTTTACCTCGTCCCTATCAATGAGAAATCACACTTTCGTTGTGTTGAAGGTCCCACTCATGGCCACGGAATCTTTTGTTCCTTATTTAGTTGTCTTTTTCCTCAATATTTCAATTAAGTCCTGTGTTAGGACTTATCTTGTTTGGGGAGGTAAACTTGAAATATATTTTTATTTTCTGACTTTTCAATTTTGCTATATTTATTATATCAATTCACTTTAAGAGTATTAGTTCCTATGAGCTAATATGGGAAATTTTGAGTCTTTATGGGAATCATCAAATTTGTCTAAAAATACAGAAAATAAATTCTGAGGCAGAGCAAATGTTATTTTTCATATCAAAATAATAAAACTTCAAAATCACAAAATAAACTAATTTTTATTTAATTATTATGGCTTTTATAAAATGAATGCAAATTTTAAAATAATATGTTTATGACTAAATAGAGACCATTTAGTTTTATAGCTTATGAAATGACTTTTTATTTCTTAACTTCAAATTAAATTGTATTATCTAGAATTACTATGAAAAACAGCCATGCTCAATTAAAGTTTAGTAGTCTTACCTAGGAATATGTAGATTTTTTCCTAAGCAACACAAGCATTTAAAACCCAAATTTATATGATTTTTTAAATATCAATTGCTTGCTGAAACATTTAATTTTTGCATCTTTTCAGAACATATGTAAAATCAGAAGATTTTATTTTTACTTTCTGGAAAAAAATATTTTTATGTTAAAATCATAGATGAGAATAGTGTAGAATTCCTGTCACCATTAATAGGACTGTTTTTAAAGTTGATAAATAAAATCCCAATAGAAAGTCAATCATTCCTCTGTAGCATAAAATCTTTGTGGATGATAGGAAATCATAAAGGTATGACTAAACCTGAAGCCTGGTAATTAAGGAAATATATGTAGTTATTCATAATGCAAAGTGAATTTTGCAAGAAAAGAGGAAGATTTGGCCCCTTCAGAAACAAGAAGCTGTAAAAAGACATGATGTTTGAATCTCTAAGAAATATATCTATAAGATAGTGATATCTAACACTAAGCAAAGATGACTTTAGGCTGGGAATCTAACAATCATGAACTTTTATTGCTGAGATACCCTAATTATACCAGTGTGTTAGGCTCCTGACATAAACCATATTAAGAATTGAGTAGAATCAAGATATACCCACTGCAGTATAAGAGGGATAGAAATTACAAAGTAAGACATGAACAAATTTCTCCATAAAGGTGTTACTCAAGAAAACAAAGACAGAAACATGCCTAGGTCAGACCCAAAGTAATGTTACTTATTCTGCATATATATCACTACCTCAATAAAAGTGAAAGTGGAAAGAGGAAACTTAGTCACCAAATATAGACAGTAAATCAAGGAATAACATGGTAAGAGTTGGTATGAAAGGGCTCAATGCCACTGAAAAACAATAAAATATGCTCTCGACAATATAAATTCTAGTTATCATGAAAGAATGTTGTAACATCCATTGCAGATCTAAAAAGCACAGCTAAAAAATTCTTATCTCAGAAATAGTCATAATGAAATACAGTTAATTTATAAGAAATTAGGACAGGAAAACGCTATGAGTCTAGTATAAAATAAGCCTCATAATTATTCTTTCACCTTGGTATACAAAGCATTTGTTTTGTATTTTGTATTTGTATTTAGTTATTTTGATTCATATTTCCATTGGTTATGCAGAACATCACTCCAGAAAAATTCTTGCCAAGGATGATAAAGTTCAAAATATAATTCTTTTCAGAGCTTCCTGAAAATGTATTTATTTAAAGGATGAATTCTTTTACTTGCCCTTTCTCACAATACTATCTTGCTCAAATAGATAAACTCCAGCTCTGTGTTCTCAGAAAACAGCTTTGGTGAAGATATTCTTCTACTCTTTTGTTTTCCCAAATCTTCACTCTCCACTCTTTGGGAAAAAAATCACAAAATGCAAAAAAGACTATCCTGTCCACACTATTTCAAAGATAAGGCATATTCTATTCTTCCTCAATAATTCAGATAAGACTTAACTTGACCTAGGTTTTCTCCTTCTTCGAGGTTTTCCTCACTAGTGAGTGCTTTCCCTACTCCAATGGCCTGAATAAAAATGCTTAATTTATCTGGTGCTATTTTACACACCATAATACATATTTTACTCGCAACATGTCATAAAGCTATAAATGTTAACTTTAGTGAAAGAGTCTATACCTCTGCTTTCACAGACTACATTTGGAATGAAACCATGAATCCTAAAATTTCATAGCTGTGGGATTAGGATTACCATGTATCCTGCTTTAACCCTGATTGTTTTGATCTACCATCATTGTCCCTGTCCTGGAGGCCAGCCCAATTTGATATTCTGTCCCAATTTCAATAATAGTTTGCTACAACAGTTAGTTTGCCCTGCCTAAAATGTAAGATTTTCACATACACATTAATATTAGAACTTCAGTGATACCAGTGATGATTGAATAAAGTATTCAATAAAAACATGTTTATTTGTAACTGTCACTGTTCTACTTTTTATACATTTATATATATATATATATATATATATATATACACACATTTTTATGATGGTAAAAAAAAAGCACATTTCTTTGGACATCCTCTGTTTCTGTTCCCTGTCTTTCTCTCATTTTTACTAAACTTCCCTCTAAGTTCCCAGAGATGATAACACATCCTACATCTGCAAGCTCACAGGTTATCACTTCAGCATTTGCCAAGAAAAGCCTCTGTTTTAAATAAATTATTTTAATATGTTGGCAATTTGCTTGGCCTTAAAAGACACTTCTGAAGTGTACTTGGAGTACTTTTATGAGTAGTACAAAAGGATATACCTTTTATAAATTTCTTCTTGAGGAAGATATAAATAAAAATTGATCTGCATTTTTTTTTAAAAGGCCCCAAGTGGAGTCCTTTAAGCTAAACCCCTCAATAATTGGTACCTAACTGTAATTTCAGGCTCTCCCATAAGTGAATTTTAAACCACTTGATCTGGAATTTTCTAGTCAGCATTACTGAAGTAATCTGCATAAGAAGACTCCCGTCTGTGCCCAAAAGGGGAAGTAGTCTTGCGTGAAATAATCCTTCTTTTCTTGTTCCACTTTTTTTCCAACTATAAAACTTTCCATACTGTACAGATGCTTGCAAAGCTTTTCTACTTGCCTGATTCATGACTCCTTTAACAGAGCCAATTACATCTCTAAATTTATTTGGATAATTTCTTTTTTACAGTATGGATTCTTTTTTACACATAGAATAAATGTGGAGGGTCCAGAGTCCAATAAAATAAAGTTGCAAACAAAATTGTTTTCAGAAGTTCCTGAAAATGCCTTTGTGTATAGATTACTCCACATGTCCTTTTTCGAAACAATATCTTACACAAAAGGGTAGTAAGGTAGATTATCAAAGGACTGTTTACTCCATAAGACTAGTTTCAATTCTTTTCTCTCCATACTTCCATAATTCTTGAACTCTTATGTCACAAGCTTAGGTCTTCAATCAAGTCCCAGCATTGAAAATACCCGACTTAAACCAGATCTCAGCATTTTAGGATCCTACCCTTGAAATACCCTCTGGGACATTACTTAAGACTTTGTCTAAGGCACACCCTGGTGGAGGAGTGAGTAGGTCAATTAACTCTAAAGAAGTGCAGGCCACAGACCCCTGGGTTTGAGTCTCAAGTCCTGAGGGGGAAATTGAACAACAAAACAGAAATAAAATAAAATACTTCTTCCTGCCTGCCTGCCTACTTGCTTTCATTATTACCTGCATCTTTCCTTTAAAGAAAGAAAAGACTCAGTGTAAGTGATGATAGTTTTGTTGCAGCGGATAACATGGTAGGATAGGCCGTTAGGTAGACATGAGCTGGGCAGACAAAGGACATGATGAGTAACTGACAAAACGGCGATTACCACATGGGCACAAAATAAGTATTTGGGCAAGAAGCAGAAAGAAACTATAGGGATGAAGGAATGCAGAAGGGGAACTGAGGACTCTGAAACTACTGACAATTATGCAAAATATCCAAGAGGGGCTGTCTTGAAATAGTCATCAGATATGCCCCTGAGTATAAACCTGCCTCAGAGCATGGCTGTGTGATTCAAACTCCACCTCTTGGAGCATCTGAGGCTGCCCCTTCAGATCTCTCCTGAATGTGCTGTCTTGGTGTCTGCTAAAACTTGCTTCACTTGACTTCTCCTGTCTGGCTCTCTGAATTCTTTCTCATGCTGAGACAAGAACAAGTTTCATTCATCCACACTGCTAACAAATAAACCTCACTTTGTTTGATGTATAGAATGTGTGTGTGTGTGTTTTCAGAGTAATAACAGTTGTCTTCAGCAATTTTTTTCTTATTTGTTATATTTGTTAGTCTCTGCCTATTCTCTTATTTTTAGCAATATACAAAATTATTTACAAAAGAAAGAAACTACTTATTAGTCCTTTTAAGGTAAACATGACAGGCTCCATCTTGAACTGTAGTGAGTCCCTGGGTAGCTGCAGCAAGAGCCCAAATAATTGGGGAAAAATCTTATATTCACTGGACTCAAGGCCAATATCTGATAACTTTTAATTTTTGGCTCATATGGCCTTTTGAACTTAAAATGGAGATACCCTCTCCGCCACAACTCCCCCAGAATGCACAGAGCTCTATAAGAACATAGGTGTAGTTAATGGAAATGACTATGTTTTCATTGTTGTCTATGATAAGAAGTCTTCAATAAGGAAGCAGGGTAGAACTGATTTAACATATATCTTGTATTTTACATAATTCCATTAAAAGGAATAACTGATTTTCAGCAGTCATAATTTTTCACGTATGCACTGTCATCTTGTGTTTTCATGGATATCATTCTTGGCTATCTTAAAAACTGGTTCTTTCATCATCTCACACATATTGGAATAAAACTCCATGTTAATTCTCCATAGATTTAAGTGTTCTATCTGATGATCATAATTAATTAGCTAATTGGAATACAGAATCACTCCTATTTTCCACAAGGGCTATAGTCGCTATTACCATCAGAGCATTACAGATAGTAAATTTACAGTAAAACATTTTGCAAATAAACAGAGAACTTATTTTTGAATTTAAAAACAAGAGGCGGTGTAATTCATCCTACCGTATCTGCAATTCACAAGTAATAAAACACGCTTATCTTTCACATTGTATTGCTGATTCCCTGCTACTCATGTTGGAGGGGTGGGTGGAAAGTTCAGGTGAGGGTTTTTATTGCCTGAATCAGCATAGCCCCCACCTTCCCCTTCCATGTGATTGATACGAACACCTATGAGAGAGAATTCACTTATAAACAGAAATCAGACAAGCATAATTCTCCTCTTCTCCCCTTTCCACATTGTAACACATAATGGTAATTGAACTATAATGAACTAACAGAAAGTCTACTTTTCTCCCTTCATCCTGCCCCGTAAGTGACTCTATGTGTATTTCTACAGCTATGATACATCATTATTGGAAAAGGACCTGTGCCAGTATCTTTATTGTCATGTAAATGTAAGATTTCAATCACTACACAGTCTTTTGTGGCTTTATTAGAACCACTACAAGACATGAGAAACACATGCTCTAGAGAATGGGGGAAGGAAGAAAAATTTTAACTCCTAAAATATTTATCACCATATAAAAAATTAAAAATCTGTGCTATTTTGACAAGGATGTTTGGCATGCTGTAATATGCACATCTAATGCTGTATCTGAGAAGGGTTAAAGAACCAATCACAGGGGTCAGGTTGAAATGTGTTCCAGAATACTGTGATGGACGCATTTCTCCCTAGTGCATTGGATACAGAGGAGCAATCACTGAAGCATAGTTTATCGTGGTCATCTATCAGCTGTTCAAATAACCAGGCCTTATCCAATCCTATGTCAGCCTGATGGACTTCCCTAGTTAAACATCACATCAGTCTGCTGCATTGGCAAATGTCAGACTCATATCTGG
Source organism: Solenodon paradoxus (assembly GCA_004363575.1). Taxonomy (NCBI): domain Eukaryota; kingdom Metazoa; phylum Chordata; class Mammalia; order Eulipotyphla; family Solenodontidae; genus Solenodon; species Solenodon paradoxus. The sequence continues at coordinate 1,067,842 of RJWH01000036.1, forward strand.
CTACCCGACCAAGAGAATGAGGTTTTGAGACTTTACACTTAATGGAACTTGGAATAACAAAATATTTATCTGCATTCTTACAGAGGAAATAAGGTAAGTGTATAATATCAGGATGATCAGAGTTTCTATGGCCAACTACGAATGCATGGGACATCACTGAAATTCTTTTAAGATTGAAAGCACGATTAACTCAAATGGCAATACCTTCAGTAAGCTAGGATACTCAGATAACAGACAAAGGGTCACGGTGCAGTGAAAATTTCCACATCCCTCTGAGATTTTTCTGGGCTCGTAGATCAATCAAATTACCAGACAGGATTAGTAGGGGAAAAGATGCAACAGACTAAGTATTATATCCTGTGTGAATGGGAAAAAGGAGTCTGAGTTGTCAAAATGAGGAGGGGTTGTCACATGAGGAGATGACTTCATAGGACAAAACCTTAGCTTACATGTATGCCCTGCTTTAAGACAAATTTCTCTGATAAGGAGGTTGTTTCTGGAGATTATCTATATCTAGAAAATCTTTATTATTTCAGGTAACAGTAACAGCTTCTTCAGAGACCCGCATGGCCTTAATCAACATTTCATTCCACATATTAAGGAAATAGGTATTAGATAAAGTCTGCTCTGGACATCTTTGGGAAAGTCTATGTGAACATTTTGGAAAGGTGGATGCTATAAAAGTAATCATTAAAAAAAATTTGACTCAAACTCTTGTGAGAAAATCTACGTAAGATTTTATTGAATTTGTATTTCATTAGTTGTAGACACAAAATTCTGACAGCCAGAACATGCAAAACTTTACCTCCCAGGATGATTCAATCCAAATATGTAAGCAATTATTTTGTGTGGCTTTTATCTGTCTTCATTCCAATATTTCACAGTATTTGTTTGGTCATTCATTCTAGGTTAGATACTAAGATCAAATTTTATATAATTTTCCCTAACAAAGCCTTCTCAAACAATTATTTCTATTATTCCTATTTTGTGGAGGAGTAAATTGAGACACAATTCAGTTAAGTTTACACAACTTGGAAAATGACCAGGTATAGGACTTGAACATAGATATTCTGATACCAAAATTGTTCTTTGTGTAACTCTTAAAACACTTATCCTAAATTGTATTTTGACCACCAGTTTTAATCTTTTACTTGACAAAAAAGTAAATTTTGTTTGTTTCTGATATTCTTTGAGAGCATTTATACTTGGGTTAATCCTACATGTAGTACATGAATTGTTTTAGAATAATTCAAGAGTCATCATATGACCAAAATACCCATCACTAAGCATACTTTCAAAACCCTAGGGAAAACTAGAAAAAAATTCCCTACAAGGATTTCTGCTTCTCTACTCATTATCCTTTTCAAGAATGGTATCCCACTTATGTTCATGATCTGAGACTAAAAAGGGAGGGGGAGGTTTCAGTGTGCCAGTATTGATCCTTTTCTTGCTTATCCTCTATACTACTATAATGAATGTAATTCAACCTTAGTATTTACAAAGATGCTTTATATACTTAACATTATGCTGCTTACTGTACATTCTATAATTCACATTTTAAACCTAAGACAGGTCAACAAACCTTGTATTTAAAGTATTTATTGTCTTATAAACCAGTGGGAAAAGCTCCTAATTCTCACTCATCTATAAGGACCTAAGCCAACAATGTTCTCCCTTAGTTGAATCCCTTACAGTTACAGTGGGGGGGGGGGGAAAGGATGTAAAATATGTTTCTTGAAGAGTAATTGAACATACAAAAATTCCATACACACACACAGACACACACACAGACACACACACACACAACTTTAGAAATCAATTAACTTCAGAACACTCAATTGCTTTAAGAGCTATGAAGTGATGTTGGCCTATATACTCAAAAAAAGAGAACAACAGTTGAGCCTGTGTGTGAGTTAAGTGTCTTCAGATAGCAGTGGGAGCACTGTGCGGTGCAGAGCAAAATGAGAATTCATTGCAGTTGCACCAACTATGAATTCTCCATTGTACTCTAAGGAATATTATGTTAATGCTGCCAATTTACCTGATCCTGACGATAGCTATTTTTTAACAATATAATGAAAGCGTATGTGACAAAAATGCTGATATTGCAAATAAAGACTTGCATAGAAAGAAAAACATGAGTTATATTTTGAGATAAAAGAAAAGAGTGAAATCCAATTTTTATTATGACCATAGAGCATAGAGATATGACTGAAAGCATTTTCATAATGAATTTGCTTAGCCATAGTCAATGGAAAACATATATCTATGTTGAGGCATTTATGTATCAAATGCTGCCCTATGGGGTCTTTCAATACAGGATTCTAGAAGTCTAAATAAACAGTATTATGATGAACAGGTGTTGTGACTTTAAGAATTTAATAAATCACAAGCAAATACAGTCCAAAACACAATCATTATATTTTTATGAGAGGTTACTGGGGAACTATCAGTAAGCATTTTTATTATAACCCGAATCTTATACAAAAAAAAAAAAAAATAGAGAGAGGGGGAAATCTCCAAAGATAAGAAGATTTTGAATGTGTACAGTTCCTGAAACTCAATGTAATTTTCTTTTTTCTAGAGAAAATATATAATTTCACCTGGAAATGTGATTAGAGTCGTCTTAAACAAAGTCAATTATCTTTATACTATAGATGACCATAAAAATCAATATGTGGCCATGGTGACATTGATCTTTCATACTTCAATACAGAACTTTGATTAAAATTTTTTAATGTTAATTGAATCTTTAAAAAGTCAGAAATTCACACATTGGAGTAATTTGGCTATATCATTTTATTTATTTCTTTAATAAATATTTCTTTTTGTTTTCTAAACTCAATAAATCTAATGTACTTACATGGTGACCTAACATATTTATAATAACTACTAACAAAGTGAATTTTTATCTCCATTATAAGAAAGCTAAAACTAAAATTTATGTAGCAAGGTGTTGTTATTTCTGTCAACAAAGTGTGCTATGTCAAGTAAAAGGAAAAGTCAATGCAAATGGAAACTACTTAATCAAACAATAATAACAATTAAATACTACTAATAATAGTACTAATAATGGCCATTATTTATTCTGACTTAGCACATACTGTACTAATGGCAGACATGAGTTCATTTCATTTTTTACATCAACAGTATAAGTCCGTTTTCTAGTATCAGTGGGGAGACTTTAGTTATAACTAACAGAAATCTCAACTTTAATTGTTTTTGCAATAAGAATAATTATTATCTTACAAGAGATTCAGAGGTTGAGGTTTTATAGTTGGCTCAATATGTCTTCAAAGACTCAGTTTCTGACAGCTTGCATAACGTTGGCCTGAGCGTTGCCTGGAGGAGAGACTGATCTCACTTGGAGCTATGATTGCTGATTTGTGTTCCTCAAAAGCATATGCTCAAGTCCAATCCAGCTCGATCTATGATTGTGGTTTGTTTTGGAGTAGGTTCCTTGCAAGTGCGAAATTAAGGTCGAATCTTCAGGATGAGCCCTGAGTGAACACGACTGGTGTAAGAGAAAACAGCATACAGGAGGAAGATGCCATGTACAGATTGACACACATGGGGTGAAGGAAGCTATGTGCAGAGACAGAAATGAAGTTAAGCTGCCCGAAGCTGAGGAATTCCTGGGACTATGAAAAACTGGAAGAGGCAAGGGCAGTACCATCCCTTATAAGGTTCAGAGGGAGTTTGGTTCTAACAACACTTAATTTTGGACTTCCAATCTCTAGAGTTTTGAGAGAATGCGTTTTGTTTTAGCCATCTAGTTAATGACATTTCATTGTGGCACCCTTAGGAAATCAATAGAGCTCCCACAGCTACGGTACTGGTATATCTTCATGCAACAGAGGACAGACAATATAGAGCTATTTTTTCTTTCTGAGTTTCTTTCTTATGAGACAAAATATCAGTGTCAGCTTTGATATAGAAGTCTATTGATAAACCCATCTAAAATCCAAGATCCAAAAAGTGGAATTGATTGTCATAGATTTCTTAAATGATAGATTTTAAGTAGAATTGTTTTAAAAAATCTACCACCCTATTACTGTGTCCATTATATTTAGATTACCAGTGAGGGGACCAAAGCTATGCGAATGAGATTGCCTGTTATTGATTGTAAAGGTTTTGAAGTCAGAGAATTCCCCTGAATCACAGGTCCCTTAACCAGTTTATGTAATCGAAGAGGAAAAAAATGAACACTCCCTGTCTCTCAGAATTTGTCACCTGTCCATGCCCTACTCTGACATGAAGAACCAAGGGCAGCAGAAGACAGCTCCAGAGGCAAAGAAGAAGCTCCAATTTTTCTAAACCTTTAGCCCTTCCCTTAGTCAATGAAGTCATCTGCCACTCCCTGAGCCTTCACCCACTCTCCTAATCTGAAATGGTGTTTTTCCTTATTCTCTAGAAGAATAAGAAAAGGAAAGTTTTATATACATATATATACATATACACACACACACACACACACATATATATATATATATATAGTCCTTGTCCTTGTCATGTGGTGATCATTCTTTCACCTGAGACCTCCACGCCTCAGCTCAGGACATAGATGTGGATCTGCCCCGGCTACTCAGAATTTACCACCATGTAAATTCTCCACACGTATGTTATTAAATTTGTTTTTATCTCTTACTACTAATCGTGCCTAATGTCAATTTGTTCATTCATCCAGTCTGTGAATAACCTCAGAGAAGTGGGGAAATTTTCCTTTGACTCCTATGTGGTGAAGGCACACAGTCCTATTCTTCATAAATTATTACAGTCTCTGTGCTTCCCTTCACTTGCTAATCCTAAAGAGGATAATAATGAGATTGAACATGAGCATTTATTATTTGATATAAAACTTATTGCATCCTCTAAATTGAATTCAGTTACACCCTAAGCTTCAAGGAGTGATGGGCTGCTCCTGAAGACCAAAATCTTAACTCACAAAACAGTTTCCTAGTTGAAGTAAATTAATGGCATGAGAGAGGTAACATGTAGAAGTGATAGCATAAATAAAGAAGGAATGAGAGGCAATCTACACCCGCATGTCGAATAAAAATAGGATTGAAGAGTGAAGAGTATTTGAAGGCAGAATGTGAGAGGGGTGGAGAGGGAGAAAATAAATTAAAGTGATAAAGAAGCCAATGGCTTTTTAAAATACAATCCATTATATTATAGAATGTTATTTCTTTCGATTATAATAATGTTTCTTCCAGAAACAGGTCCATGCTTGATGGCACTGGTTTGAGAAGTACCTGAGTGCTTCTGTGAAGGACATAAAGTTTCATTTAAAATACAGAACAATGGAAACCTAGAAATATGACACAGGTCCTTTAATCACCCATGATATATATTTCGCTTCCCTTTTTAGCTTTGGAAAAACAGATACTGAATATCATTTGCATGTCTGTGTAGTGTGGAGGGTGAATGGAGGGCCTGAACACAGAATTCACTAGACTTATTTTCAGACCTTGAACTTAACAAGGCAACAGGAGTTGTGAAGGGTCAGTGTATTGCTCTGAGTCACACCTGCCAGGCCAAAGTTCACTTAGTTAATCTGCTGCAAAGGTTGGTGTGATCCCTTCATCATGTTGCTGGAGCTGGGATGGCCGGGATGCAGAAGCCTGGAGAGCTTACTGGAACAGCCCCTCATTTTACTGCTTTTGAACATCCTGTGACTATGTGACTCCTATTCTCTTTCTAATTACAGACACTGGAAGGGGACTTCAAATAAAAGTCCCCTCCAGAGGGTATAAATCTGATCACCTCCCCAACCAGGAGTGTGCAGCCTTTTTGCCCAGAAGAAAGTAATGTCACTTACTTTTTCCTCCACTTTTTCTAATAAATTTATAAAACTGCACCTCTTTAATGTCTCAAGAATTCTTTCTTGAACTGTTCACCACTGAACCCCAGCAGTTCTACATCGTGTGTGTGTGTGTGTGTGTGTGTGTGTGTGTGTGTGTGTGTGTGTGTGTGGAAAGTGATGACTATAATTACAGAATCATGAATTTAAATACTATAATGTAATCATACGTGTGTTCTAGAGATGACTATGCTATTGTCTGGCTATTGAGAACCTACTATATGAATTCTCTATCAACATGTGTTTCTTAATCACTCTTACCTCACCTCCCTAATCCATTCAAAATTTCCCTTCAGCTGACATCTATGAATTACAAGCAATCTGATAAATGCAACTATACAAAAGAACCTATTGCCTGTTGCTATCTTCAAATCTGATCGGAGAGAGTGCTCTACATTGTTGGATTATTATATGTGAAGCAACAATTCTCTGTTAGAGGAATACCAGGAATCAAGGAAACATAGGGTACAAACCACAAAACCACAGAAAACTGACTGACTGTTCTCCAGGACAAGTCTAATTTCTAGTTGACTTGTTTTCAAGCTATCTTATCACACTGCAATGTTTATAAAAACAAGAATATCTTGGCAGTCACTGATACATATATATAATTATTAATAAGGTGCCTTTCAAGACTCTTTTTAGTATGTAAATATTTGTTTGAAAATAATTTATTTAATAATTATATAGATAAAGACTATATTTGTAAAATAGATGCTCTGACAATACTTAATGACTTAATATAATGCCAGTATTTGTTTATGGAGTGCTGGACTATGCAAAAATACACTATAAATGAAGGACTTGAAGGAATAGATTATTTTAACCTTCATGTAGACATTGAACAGCTAACAGAACTATTCTTTGTCAATGAAAAGGCTTTGCTGCCCGGGTTAGTATTCAGCAGGAACTGCTACAGTGTGGAAATGAAAGCATTCTTGCTTTGGGGTACACCTCGCTGAAGGGAAACAGTTGGAATTTGTTGTATCAGAATTGGCATAGGCTGTAGTTTAAAGATGAAAGTGGCAATATATACAATGCTTTTTAAGTATCACAGAAAACAAAAGTATCCTCAGTTATGCCTGCAGTAATTGATAACCTTTATACTCTGTATTATACAGATGAAACCATCCAGCAGACACCAATTATGTGGAACTTTCTGGGTCAGAGACGCCTACACAAAGCATTATGTCCCTTCTGCATGTTGTCAGGGATTCCTGCAGTAATTGATAGCCTTTCTACCACCTGTGCATTGGTCAAATCATTCAAGTCATACCAAACTACGATAGAATGTATTTCTGGATCAATGACGACACAAAACATTACACATAACATCACATTCTTATTCTCAGTAATGTCTAAGTACATATTGTATGCGAGTGAGGAAAGTGTTTAGAAAATAACAGAAGTGGCTTCTTAGAGGTATGCATGTATTCTCCTTCTGGGGCTAAGTGGGAATTTTTTCTAATGAATAACTTATCAAAACACATAAAGCATTTGAAAGTAGCAGCACTGATTGGGTTAGGCTTTACTTAAACTATATGGCTTAATTATAATGATTAAGCTGCCTACTGGGGACTCCATTTTTAATGACTTAATTTAATGTGCTGTCCATTAAAATGTCACCTTGTGAAGTTTTTCTTTATCCTGTTACCAACTTACTTACAGCCCAAGCAAAGCTAAGCATCATCTTGAAAACAGCTGCTGAAGTAAGTATGAATTTGGGCATACAAATGTTTATTTTTAAGTCATGAAATTTTTCCTCATAGCAGTTTAATTTCTGAGTTTGAGGCTCTCTTAGGGGAGGGAGGTAAACAAGCAAGTAAGAAAACAGACACAAAACACTTAATGCTTCTCACTTTAAAAATAAAAACAAAACAAAACACATCAATTCTGCAAGACAGGCATATGTCCTAGCATAAGTCAATGGTGCACAGGAGACCACTCATACTGGTTCACCAGGGTCAACTGTTAAATTTCAAGTTAGATGATATATTGATATCCTGATGCCAGCACAGTGAATGTACTTTGCAACAGCAAAACCAGATAACATTGCAAATCACAGCTATCTCCAGAGTTGGCAATTAAACATTAACCAGCACATACAACTCACAACTGGCCAGCATACACTGAAAAATATGCTTAAATGACTTCTGTAGCCGTTATGATTAAATTACACACGCTCTCTTCCACACCTGCCTGCCCCCTGCCCCATTCATATGCTAAAGCTTTTACCCTTGATGTGATTATATTTGCAGATAGGGTCTTTCCGGAGGCAATTAAGGTTAAGTAAGGTTGTAAGGGTGGACCCTAAACCAATATGACTCACATCCTATAAGAAGAGAGACACCTAGGATTAGTTCCCAGAGGAAAGGCTGTCTGAGGACACAGAGAAAGGCAACCATCTGCAAGTGAGAGTGAGAGAGACCTCAGGAAAAACCAAACTAGTTAACCTCCTGATGTTGGGTTTCCAACCTCTGAAATTGCTAGAAAATACATTTTTCCCAGTTGTTTACGCCACCCCGTCTGTGATGCTCTAGCAGCAATCACAAGCTAATATAATGATGCAAATATTAGTGAAGAGCACCGGTGTGCATAGCATACAGCTTAGAGGAGCCTGTTGCTGTTTTAACTGAAGATGTAAGCAAAATTCAAATGCAAATATGCATGTGTGATAAAAAGAGCTAAAGCTATTCACTGGAGGGAGAAGGAACATCTGGTTGGGAAAACGGAATTCATAAGAGGAGGAAAATGAGCTGGATCTTAAAAAAGAGAACTTTTGTGACAATACAAGAATGCCCTATAAAGTTGAAGGCCAGAGATGAAAATATATTTATTAAATCATTGACAATTTGGTTTTGTTACAGCTGGGGCTTAATGCAGGAAACTAATGCAAATAAACATTTTAAGAAAATTGTTGAGTCAAAAAGGACTTTAAGACAAAAGCAATGCTTAAGAGATGGATGCAAACTGGGGATCAGGATTGAGGTCCCAGAGATACAGTCTGAAACCGGAGCATGTGTGCTCACTTCACAGTTTAATAATAATCATCCCTAAGATCTGGGTGAGAACTAAATAAGTGGTATGGAAAACATTCGTAGATTTATGTTTGGCATATGCTAAGAACTATGTATTGATTACAACAAGAACAGACAAACAAAAAGTCATACTGAAAACATTAAGGGAAGGAAATTGAGAGATGATGGTTGTATTAGCCGGCTTAGGGTGGCCATAGCAAAGCAATAGACTAGAGTTTGTTTAAATGACTGCAAGTTATTTTCTCACAGTTTTGGAGACCAGATGTGAAGATCAAGGTGACCCTAGGATGGGTTTCTTCTGATGCCTCGCTTCTTGGCTTATGGGTGACTATCTCCTGCTTGTGTCTTCACATGGTCTTCCCACTGTGACAAATGTGTGCCCACACTGCACTTCTTAAGAGGATGAAAGTTTTTCTGAATAAGTGCCCACCCTAATGACCTTGTGTAAACTTAATCGTCAATCTCTAAAAATCACATTCTAAGACATTCAGCATTAAGACCAACAAAGGCAAGTTTAGAGACTACGTCTCAACCTCTAACTGATAAAAAATAATTAGAAGTAGTTATTATTTATATGCTGTAGGGACTGTGAAAAGCAAAAAGTAAAAAGATGGTTCTAACATTTGTTATTCATGGACAGGAATGGGTCTATTGACAAAAAGATGTAAGAGAGCGTGATCAAGAGAGAATAACACAGATTTTAGAGTCAAACAGATTCTGACTCCAATCCCAACATTATCTCTTTATATCTCAGGGAAGATGTCTACAAATGATGAATTTTAGTGATACAGTTTTTATAAAACTGCTCAGAAGAGAATCTAACAGAATAGAATTTTAACAAGTAGTTTTTCCTTTCTTCATTAAGTTGCATGCTATTAAAATATGTGGAGAAAGATATGGAGACACCAAAGCTGCTCCTCATCCCAAAGTTCAGATGCAATGTTAGGACTCTCCTGTGAGTGGAACAAGGAAACATCTTCTGAGATGTTCTGTTTATAGGACCTTTTAGGACCTTTATAGGACCGTTTAGAAATTATATTTATACATAATCCTGACTACAGAGATACTCAATTTCATTTGTATTGACTGTCCAATGGCTATCCTCATTGGTGATTAACCATCCTTCTGGAAAAATATATAGCCAAATATTTCAAAATGCCACTCTCTTTTTAACTTAATGTAACCAAAAATGCTAAATCTAAGGAGTCTTGCAGCCCTCACTTGACGAAATGAATAGGGCCTGCTTGTGTTCATTTATTTCATGAGGGGAAGCATGGGAGGGAGGGATGACGTCAAGAGCTATTAAATATGATCACAATCACCACAAAACCTTTTTGTGTGAGATCTTTAACTATGAATTACTTTTCACTATAAGCATTTCATACCTTTGAAGATTCACTACCTTGAATACTTCTGAAGATAGCTCCTTTATAAGTAAATCATTAAGGAATGAAAAATCACTGCCACCAAACAAATTAAAACATTTTTTCTAGCCTCCAAAATAAAATTAATTTCTAATAAAACAAAGAAGCATATGCTTAAATATTACTTCTTTGAGTAGAACAAGGAAACAAAGGAAATTTGTTCTTCTGCTCTCTTCATAACTATGCATTTTTGCAACTGCTTTGAAAAGTAGTCTAAATCATCTATTTATGTAGCAATAAGAAATCACATATGTTCCCTGAAAAATACTTATTTTAAATGTGTATAGTCTTGTACTTGACCTTTGAATCACTAGGTCAATCTGAAAATTCTGCATTTTTACTCATTTCCACTGAGTTATAATGCATATAAAACTTCAGAATTATAGCTTCCAGACTGACCTTCTTGTTTCTGAACTATAATTGTGCTAAATCATTAGAATATGAAGGAATGCATTCATACAAGGTGCCCCAGGCTTTCCACAGGTTTTTCAATGCAGCCAGTGCTACATCAACGATGTCTCTTTCTATTTCTTCATTACAATATATAATAGAGCAGGCTTCTCTGTATTGCTAATTAAATCAGTATTTATCAACCAACTGCTCTATACTTGGAACGAGTCTATGCGCTATTGTGAGTTGGAGATAAAACTGACCAAAAGTAGACTTTGCTTTGTTATAACAGGAATATACCCAGACTTGTTATTTACATGCTGCTGAAAACATACATATATGTATACATATATATGTATATGTGTACATGAGTATATACATATATGTATATATATGAGCACACACACGCTTCTTTCATTCAAATAATTAAACTACAGCTAATCAAATTTTGACAGCTAAAAGATGCTCAGTTTTAATAAGGATGAATTCACTCTGACAACATATAAGCTTCTATGAAACCAAGTCTGTGAGTGATATATTTGACTCTATTACTAAAATTATTTAGTAAATATGGAAGTTGAGGCTTTGGTTTGGCATTTCTGTTTATCCACAATTTCTCATATTCAGAAAAGAATTCAGTCCATATTCAAGGATTTTCTGTTATTAAATTAGTAACTATAGAAAGTTCGAGTAACTTAATAACACTTCAGATTGTTCATCCCAATATGATTGCATTTTCCTCAGATAATAGAAAGGTTCCAGATAGAAATATGCCCAATGGGGACTCCAGTCTCAATTCAACAACACTGACAATTATTTGACCATATTTATAAGTGCCTCCTTCCCCACATCCTCAAACCCTCCCTCCCTCTCCCATAAACACAAGAAAAGGAGTATGGGATACAGTAGCACTCGATAACTTTTTAAACACACATAATGAAACTACACATGTTGAGCATGGTATAATATTTAGAGAAAGTCGTGTGTGTAATAGAAAGTCTTTACTGCATATAAGCTCTTTAAATTTCACAGAAGACTGGTATAGTTTGTGTTTTCACACTTACTTTACAGATTAGCAAATTTAGAGAGACTGAATAACTTGTCCAGGGTCAGACATATCTGGACAGTGTCATTCTGGACCTTGTCTTATCAAAAGACTGAGCATTTTTCTTATATCCCCTCTAGGTGGGAGAGTGCCCTAGTCAAACAGAAGTGCTTTGTGATGGAATTTTCTCATAATATTTAAGGATATTTTCTTTTCTTACTCTGACTTTCACATGGCAACTGATGTGACAGTAAAATTTCCACAGTCTGAAGTGAAATACAGCACACTCTATATGACCTTTAATATCGCATCTATTTTGTCTTACAATGCTTAACTGAGAATAAGGCAGAATGGATAATGGCTTCCCACATTTCTTATCAGAAACAGTATTTCTGCTTCATTCTAAAGCAAAATTCTTGCTCCATATATGAAAACCATCCTTGCCAGAGCTCCCTCCTGTTGCATGTTCTGCGATTTCACTTAGCCAGTCAGGGCTATCGTCTGTATGGATTCCTACCAGTCTTTGATGGAAGATTTCTGGAAAAAAAAAAAATCTGCTATTTGTGTTCAATGGCCTCCAGTGTTGAGTATCTTCTAATTCTAATTCTTTGAAAAAACTATTGTCAATCCTTTCTTTCCCATTGTGCTTACAGAACAACATTCACCTCCACATGTTCCTTTTAAACAACATACCTAGAGCAGATCTCAAAAGTCTTTTTAGCTCTCAGCAGTCAGATGTTTTTCTTCAAAAGGTCATTCACGTAGGAAACTAATCTTAGAGACTGTATTTGGCTGTTAATCATTTGTGTCTTCATCCTTGCATTGGAGTTCTTGCTTTAACCCACACATTCTCCTTTTCATGCCACTGGCACTCAGTTGTTTCCTTGAATCCTGTCTTCTCATATTTATGTCTCCTTCTGAAAATGCTTTTTAAACACTTCTTTCCTCTCAGCAATCTCTTATGTTCTAACTCTTCTTCTAATTTCAACTTCTCTGTTACTTCCTTCTTGTTTTCTTTTTTCTTAGATTTTGTCTGGCCACAATGAGCCTGTTATTTTTATTTTTATGTTGTTGTTTTTGTTTGTTTATTTGTTTTGTTTTTAAGGAAAAGTATAAACAGGAATGAAGGAGACCAGAGGCAGACAGGAAAACAGAGGAGAAAGAAGTGTTTTATTTTATTTTTCATTTAGTTGTTCATCTTGGTTGATAACCCCAACCCAAGTCTTGAACCAGGGACTGTGGTGTATGTGAACTGTAACAAACCCCTACCACCAGGACTCACCCAATGGGCCAGTTATTTTCATTCTCTTAAAATATTTCCATTAATTCCTCAAAGTTCTTTCCTCTATCTCCCATTCATCTTCTGAAGATTTCAGGTAAAACTATTTTTTTTTTTTGAAGTAGGAGTTTCTGGATTTCTTTTCTTTTTCCTTCAAAGTGTTTCTTCTATTCTTTGCTGTTTTCTTACTGAACACTACTCCTCCTCCCCTCCCCACTCTTGATCCCCAAGCTTAATTATGGTCTCTTCTTTTTGTAAATACACACGCACAGATATATCCATATATGTATGGATATATATGCATAAATACATATACATATATAAATACATACATACATAAATATGTGTAGAGATAGATGACAGATAGATAGACAGACAGACAGATAATGGGGTAAGGATATGTATCTTGAACGAGAAAAGAGACAAAAAAATTTTGTAGAGTAAATCTACTTTCTTTAGCTGACCTGTCAGATTATTAGGGAGATAAGTCAAAATGCTGTTTTAAAATACTGAGTAATTTTGTGTAGCTTTTTTTCATATGCATAGGAGCTAAAATGCATGCAGTACATGATACAACTTAGGGGGATAACTTCAACTATTTTTCACCAAAATATGTATTTCAAAAATATGTAAAAACTTAGTTGCATATAATTCAATAAATATATCTTCACTCATTTTGCTAGTTACAGTTCAGTCATCATGTAGAATATTTTATAAGTCCTCTTTTTTAAATCTATACAATGGTTCTATGATGCAGGTACCTTAATTATCTTCATTTCACAGATGCAGAACTGAGAATAATAATTAGCAACAGCTTGACTGCTGCCATAACATCTATAATGGTGGGGCTGGAAGTCAGACCTAGGGAATCTGATTATTTTTAACAATCAAAACTATATTCCATTATAGGTACTTTTTATTTCGCTACCACTTATAAAATGTTTCTGCAAAGTTTTCCACAGATATCAGAAATATTCTTCATAATAGGTCCAAAGGTCTTATCTGCTTATTCATTCTTTTTCTTGCTTTGTTTTATTTTTATTCTTGTTCATAATCAGGTTTTTCGAAAGAACAGATGCATGGATTTTTTTTTTTTAAGTGTGGCTCCTCCAGTAGACAGTTTTAAAACTTACATCATAAAAAGAAAAAAAAATCTTTTAAAATTTGAGTTTCTGCTTCTAAAATTAACATGATGATTGTCGATTTGAATCAGTGTGTATTCTGTCTACAACTATAATCTTTATCAAGACATAATCAAACTACAGAAAAATGCAAGATAATCAGATAATATCTTGTTTTGATTCCCTAAGGGACAACCATCTGTTCAGTTTTGTTTTTTTTCTTATGTGGGAACCTAATAAATATATGCTATGCAAAAATGGCATGCAGAGAAGTAAATAGAGAAAAGAAGAGAGGCAAATACAGAAATTGGCAAATACCTAAAAGAATTATACCTGAAAAGGAGCATAAAAACAGATTCAAATAAGGTAATAAGAATTTTTGTTGCAAGATTTTCTTTAAAAATAAGAGTAAAATGAGAGCATGTACATTATTTTGTACGTCTCAGTGAATACTAAAATGTAGTATATATTTTGGAATGGGTCAGTGCAGATGAATAAAGTCTTCGATAACAGAGGTCCTTTTCAAAATTTGATTAATACCAAATAAAAATACATTTCACCAGTCAGAAAGTACATACACTTAAACATGTATGTTGACCATGTATTTTATGTAACACAATGCATACAATGCACCTTATTATCTTTTAAAAATGTGTATACAGGTTCATATATACTTTGAATTACAAAGAAAAAGAACAAAAGAGAAGATACAGTTTTATGTTTTTAGAGTACAAATTCCAAAACCACCATTTCTAACCCTACCCTGAAGAAAAGTTTGAGTTCCCACAGCTGAGTGCCCTAATGTTTTTATCAGCACAGTTCATTTATTCCTGTATGCTTCCTGGGAATGGCTAATTCTGGGCTTTCCTTCCTTGAAAGTCCGAATGAACAATAAAAAGACTCATTTTACTAAATAGATCAAACAATATATGACACCTCTCAGGAACAGAAATACCTGCCTTGATTATTAATAAACGTATCTGTAAAAACAAAGATGAGTATTTCACCACCGCTCTTACTATTGAACCAGATTTCACATTTAAAATCATTCTACCAGAACAGCATTTCAAGACTAAACATTATCTGAAAAGCCACAGATACTCTGTTAGCATAAACAGGATACTGATACTCTATCTCATAACAAGCAAATTAAACCTGGTCCTGTGCAATCAAACAAAAGAGGGCTGACTAAATGAAAACATCTCTCTAATGAATTAGTTTTTCCACCGAGGGGTAACCTGAACCTTTTATGGTAAGATCTTGGCCTGCTTTCCCTTTATGGTTGTCCTGTTGGCACCCAATCAAGTGCTGTTGGTTCCCGATACAGACACATTGTCAAACTCATGTTTGAGGTGTCATGTCTGTCATGCTGTCAATGACGCTGTCAGGATAGATGATGACTTCTTGAAGTGGCAGCTCTCTTCTGACCATGTGAAGGCATCCCATTTGTAACTATGAAACTCTGGTGGCTCAGGTTCCAAGATAGATTTTGAATCCATACATCCTTGTCCAGCCATTTGATTTTAGGAAATAAGATAAAGTAACAGAGGATATATTAATGGGATGTAAAATTACATAAGGACAACTGAATGGATAGTCTTTAGGTGTATTCAATATGCTTATTACAAATTCACAGTAGCACAAATTCACTTTATATCTAGTGGCAAATTGAGGGAATTATCAATATAGAATGTGAGGAAAAATAAATGCTATAGTAGAAAACAATAAAGATCACCTAGAGTTTCAAGCAAAACTATCCCCTATAAGAGCAGAGTGGTTCAAATGAAGGAGTCCAGAGAAAGAGTGATCAATTTTGGTACTTGTTAATGTTAGAAGCTATAAATTACTATGTTGTTGTTTTTTGTTGCCTTGTTTCTCCCTTAATGATTGCAACGAAGAGGTATTCTGGGTCTGGACTGTGACATGCAGCTTGGAGACAATCCAGGCCTATAAGATGAGACTTTAGCTAACTGAGGTCATTATGCTTATTTCTTTTGGAATGTACTTCTTTGAAACTGAATTTCATTTTCCTTCCAATTTTCATGACATATTTATTGAAATCAAGTCTAATTACTTACGGTTTTCTTTCCTTGCCAACTACCAATTTATATGTGATGTTTGTATTAATATCTGCATCTAGTTGATGACTATTCAGAGAGCTGATTATTAGCAGTTACATTATAATTGAATATCTGGTTTCTATAACCTTTAATACGAAGAGTAACATTTAAAAAATAACTGCCAGAATGAATACATTTAATTTAATGATGACCACATTCTAGTTTATTTAAAGAAAGTGAAAAAAAATTACAAAACAATATAGACTGGATTCTCTTCTGGCTGTATTTAATGGCATCTATTCAGAAAATATCAATCCCCCATGTCTTATGCATTTTCTCAAATAGTGAAATAAGTACAATCGGCCCCAGATTGCAAAGAATATTCACATTATAAACCCAATCATTCCATAAGGAAATAACATGATATTTGGTTTAAATATTTGCATTTATAGAGATTGTTTATAAAGGACAATATAACTCTTATGAAGGTGTGAGTTAGGAGGTTTTGAATGCCCAAAATTCAAAGGAGGAGCAATAGTTTTCTCAATATGAAAATAATGCTCATAATTGTTGGGTTTTTTCTTTAACAATAGTTTCTAGCCCAAGGGCAAGTGCAAGACAGAGCGGACATAAAGAATCGCAGCGCTACTATTTTAATTTCTGGCATTCACAGCATTTAGCAATGGAATGTCTCAAAGGAAAACAACTACTTTCATTTTTGCCTCCTGCAGCCACCCTGTCAGGGGAGAGGTCTGGGCTCAGAAAATGCAGCTCATTAAAATGAAGAATTTTCCCCGACTTTGATATTCACAGTTCACTGGGGACGTATGACCTGTTCACCAAGCTATTTTGTCTGGAAGGGGGTTGCAACACAGCAGACGATACCTTAATTAAACTGCTTTAATCAAATTCATTAGGTCTCTAACATTTATAAAACATGTTGAATTATGATACTGATATTTTTAGTACATATTTTTTAAATTGTCAAGTTTTCTCCTCTTATTTAATTGGTGCATTGAGCAAAATTCTGAACAATACTTTCATCTGCCTCATAAACATCTTACTGGCACGCAAGGTACATGTTCTTTGTATTTTAAGTAAAGAGCTACTGCTGTGTTCAGATGAGATGCCTATTTCCCTAGCTCATACACCTTTAATTTTAAAGTCATTATCGCAGAACGAAGGACTTGTCATTCCAACTTGAATTTTGATTTTGTAAATAAAAAGTCTTAATAGGCTACTACTTACCTTTCTTACCAGACTGCAATTGAAGTAGAAATATTTAAAACATAATTACGCTTTTAAATTCCATGTTAACACAGAATCACATGAATACACTAATTGGACAGCAATTATTTATGATAGAAATGTGGACTTAGACTTCTAAATATTTCTCTGACTAGCTGGCTTCTCTATGAAGACTATTATAGAACCCCTTCTTGTACTTTCTGAGAATTTTTGTTCTGTCTTTCAATAGTTACAAATAATTGTTTTTTGGCATAAAAGACTTTGTAGTTTCTTGTATGTTCTTGGCAGAAAGATGGGATTTCCCAGTGAAATATAGTGATTCCCTAAAATTTTGACATTGTATATAAATGCTAATTTGTAAAATGAGAGTTCAATAATTCTGTACAAGTCTATTATTTCTTATTTTTGCAAAATCTTAAGTAACTGTAGGACTATGAAAGCAAGAGAGTAAGAGCAAGGCCTTAATAGAAAACAACAGAATATTTAGAATCAAGTAATTTTGAAGTACTGACCACTAAGATGTATAATATATCTGAAGTGAAGTGGGGTTAGAGAGAAATTAAGAAAAATTAAATGCATGAAAACCTGCCTGCAGTTAAAGGCATGAGCACAAGAAGGACTGAATATTTACGTACATAGCACTTACCACAAGAGGTTAGAAAAAAAACTAGGAAAAGCAGTGAAAGTAAAATGAAGAAAATTTAGAAGCAAACTGTAAAACAGATTGATAAAACAAAAATAGCTTTTTAAAGAAGCTAATACAATAAACAAAACTCTAGCAAGACTGATCAAGAGAAGAGGAAGCTAATTAAAAATTTAATAATGGAAAGGGGACATAAACAAAGAAAGAGATACACAAGTCATAAAAGAATATTCTGAAGAACTTTGTCAATAAATTCCCAGGCTGAGATAATACAAAATTTTTCAGAAATGTCTTCAAAGCTTTTATCGATCCTCAAGAAACCAATAACTCCTTTGTCATCGAAATATATCCAATGAATATCTTTTTATGAGACTAGTTTACTTGAGAGCAAAACTATTAATAAACATTATAAAAATGAACATCTTTACATGAACATATGAGCAAAAAATTCTAAACACATTAACAACTGATTTCAAAAAATTGTAAAAAAGTGAAACATGATCAAGTAGGATCCATACTGGAAATGTAAGTATGACTTAGCATTCATCTTTAACTACGATCTATCATGGCACAGTATTCAATGAGGTAAAAATTATCATCAAAATATACAATAAATCATTTAATCAAATCCAATATATATTCACATATATTTTACAACATGCATGAATCAAACTGTAAATTGACTGTAATTTTATGAAACCAACAAGATTTCCACTAAAGTTCCTTAAGGTATCCTTCAAATGGTAAAACATTAGAAGTGTTGCCATGAAGGAGACGACTCTATTATCTCTTTTTAACATTGCAATGAAGGGTTTAGCATTACAGATGCCACAAATACAAATGAAAGAGTGTAAAGAAAAGATTTTTAATTATCCAGTGATACCTGGTTGCTTGCTAAGAAATAATAAGAGAACGCGTAAATAATCTGTTACAATCTATAAACAACAAAAGCAGTATTTTATTTAAGAGATGATGAACATTTGGATACCAGATCAGTTTTAAAAATCAATAGTATTCCTATATAACAGCATTACCAAATTAGAAATTGTTATTTTACTAATCTTAACCAAAATATCACAAACCTATAAAAAGGTGACCAATTTAAAAAATTATGTCATGTGTATATAAATAATAACATAAAATTATATCAAGAGTCATAAAAGAGACCTAAATATATGGAAAGCTAGACCTTGTCTATGAATGAAAATATTCAGTAGTAACATGTCCTTTTCCTAAAGTTAGCCTACACAATGAATACAATTTCGATCTCAACATAGATTATTTTTGTTTTTATGTTTATAAACCTTTTACTTTTAAATTTTATTTAAAGTCTTAATTTGATAGGAATATCCGTAGTTCTGAGTAAGAGAAAATCAAACGGCAGTGTAAAGCAACAAAGATCAGAAGCAGGCAGTCAAGTCTGGTACAAATGTTGGCTAAGAAAGATCAGTAAGGAGGTGGCTCCTTCTACCTTCCTGCTCCATCATGTTTAAAAGTGGCTACTGTAACTCTAGGCATAGTGTTTGTATCATATAAATGGAGAAGAGAGACAGGCAAAAGAAGACATTAGCAAAGAATTCCAATCCTGTGTTTCATCCAGAACTCTGATAAATGTTACCAAATGCAAGAAAGTCTGGAAACATAAATATTTGAGGGTTTTTTTTCACCATATAACAAAATTCAGCATAGTGCTGAACTTAATGTACTATATACAGATGCTGATTTGCAGTGATGCTCACCTTTTACCTACAGAATGTTATAATGGAATACCACCTCACTAAAATAAAAATACACCCCTCACAGTGGATTTTAAAAGTAGATAAACTCACTAGACTTTGCAGGCAGGGGTCTTTGTTTTCTTTATAGATGCATCCCAAATGCCTAAAAGCACACCTGAAATATAGTAGGTGATTAAAAAAAATGAGGAATTTAGTGAAAAATGTTGACCATGACTAGAAATATGTAATCAATTCCTGGTGTCTTCTAACAAAGTAAAAGGCCAAGCATGGGCAGATAAATGGTGAGTAAAAGAATAAGGGACTGAAATTGTGAAAGTGGATATCTTTTCAAGATTTTAAAATTAATAATTTAGAGCAATTAAAAGAGTGAGGTAGTATGTCTGAGAGTGGAAAAATATAAAAACTAAAATATATCCACATAAATGTGAAAATATGGTGTACAACATGTAGTATGCATCAGCTAAATGGTATTCAGACAATTAGTCACTCACAATAGGAAAAAGAAAAATAAATGTCTACTTCACACTGTAGATTAGAAGGAAATCCCAATGTATTGATAACATCAATAGCAAAATGAAAATTTTAAACTTTTAGAAGGAAATCCAGAAGAATACCTTTGCTACCTTAGGGTAACAGAAAATTACAAAATAAGACCAATAAATTGAATATTATGAAGGAAATATTGATCAATTTAATTATATTAACATATAATTTTATTGAACTTCAATATTTTGAGGTTGGAAATAGAAAAAGGAAGAGGAGTGAGAGAGAAGGAAGGCTAGCTGGGTAATAGTTTCATAATGGCCAAAATGTCAAATTTAGGAGAACAATGAACTCCTTAAACACTGGTGTGCTGTTAAGCAGAAGATCAGTAACTAATGGATAGAGACATAAGAAGTAACCTTGATAAAAGCAAGAACGGTGAGAATGAAAGAAGTATGAAGATGTTACACCATATTTTTATGCAGAAAGGAATTACCCATTTGAGAGGAAGATATTAAATATTTTGGGGACAGGTGATATTTGCTAGGTTAATCGACTGAGAAGCAAGTCTGGGTATGATTAAAGCAAAAGGGCTTTTTTCTTCAACACACAAGAGGGAGGTGAAGGTAATTTGGTTTAAACGTTGGTAGATTATATGAGAAACACACAAAAATTCCTCTCTGAGATGTGGAAATACCATAATTTTAATCCTAATTTGAATTACTTTGCAACTGTATACAACTGGATCGCAAAAGAAAGTGTAATCAAAAGACAATCTAACACTATCCTTTAAACTACTGGAAGTGGATAGCAAAGCTTAGTTCTATTCCATATTTTAATGTGAACAGTTCTATTTTATTGAATCTAATGTCCGACTATATTTCCCATACCATCAAATATTCTAATAAACTTTTATTGCTAAAACTTGTCAATTTTCATGTATACTTTTTCAATAACTACTACTATCAAGTGCCTCAGATCTAATGTCAAATAATATCACCATAGTGCCTTCAATGTCATTTTATGCTAAGTGCTCCCTGGGCTCTGGGCCAATGCAGAAATGTTTGAGCCCTAGGGAATATTTGAACATTCAAAGTACTCCACTCCTTTAGTCTCTTACTCAATTTCACTCAACTCTCCCTCAATGGGAAATAAACAAACACTATGTTACTTGTAATGAATTTTATGTGAAAATAAATTTCACATTTCTTAAAACAATTTATCATTTAAGTAGGAAACTATTATAATTAGGAGAGCAATTGAGATGTGTACTCCAAATGCCCAGTTGCTCCAGCTGATTAGAATTATGTTTAAAAGGATAAAATCTTTCTTCTAATAATTTTGAAGTGGCCTTATTTTAGACCCAGAGACAAGAGTCAGAGTTTTATTTACTGACTTAGAATTGTGGAATGTTAAGAGCTGGAAGGGGTTTAGAGACTTAACTATTTTATTCAAATGACGAAATTTAGGAAATTTTAGGAAGTGATTTGCGTCTGTTAGTAAAAGTGCTGAAATACCAATCCTAATTTCTTATTAATATAAATATTTATTCCAGCTTACTTTTATTAGTTCACTACGACATGGACTCCAGGCTGGAAAATATTTGCTATTTATCACCTACTGCTGAATTTATAAATTGTCTGCTCTGATAGTAGTTGATTTATGTTGATGGTTCTCAACAATTTCTAATGCAAACACATTTCTGAAGAGTATATACCTCCTGGGAATGGGAATTCATCTCCCCTATCACTATCCCCTACTCTGTAATAAATCACTACCTTCTCTCTGAAGAGAATATCTTGAGGAATTTTACAGTCTAAACTTTATTACAGAAATTGTATAATATTAAATATAATCTTTCAAATTGCATGTCTTTAACCTACTTTGAGTATTACACAAAACCCCTACCCACTTCCCAAGACATACACACAAATACACATCCACACCCATCAGAGAATCTCACATATGATTTAGAGTAGCACTCCTAGAGAGAAAATCTTTATACTTCAGCCTGTTTATTAAGGACCCTATGAAAACACCCATTTTCAATTACATATTTAAAAATAATATTGAATAGTTAGCATTTAATAAAGGGCTTATTAACCAGTTGTCATTTTTCACAATTTGCATTTGAAGAAAGTTTCCTAAAGATGCCAGCTTAGCAGAGCCAAGTCTTGAAAATCAAATTTATTCATTAACTCATATCTAGTAAATATAATTAAATTAACCACAATAACATAAATCTTCAGAAGTTTTTTTCTTCTACATCCTAAAATTTTAAATAAATTAACTTCTTAGTCAGCAAAGAAAACAGTTTTTAAGTGGATGTTTACATAAGAAAATTGTAGATTAGACTATCAATATTATCTTCAGTAATTTTTTCAGAGAATTCAGACTATGTGACAATTGTAGTTGGATAAATGAGCCTATATGTCCATTCAATGATTCAAATATTATATTTTCTAAGAATTAAATTTAAAGCTGCTTATCTTAATTTAATTGTTCACTCATCAGTTCAACAGTTCAGCATACAATTTCCAATTTATCACTTGCAAATTGAAAATAAATAGCTTAGTGGGATTTTGAGAAAAATAAAATTACTTAAAAAGAAACTGAGTAGTTTGAAAGTCTTTAAAATTCATAATTAAATGGACCGAGTTATGATAAATAGGATATAAATAAAATAAAAATTATATAAGCAAAGAGCTGTAACTCCCTTAACTCTGAATTGTTATCTAGTTCTTAAAAAATGATTTCAATTCTTTTTTACCTCTGTCTACTTGTAAAATTTACCATCCATTATACCAGCTATCCTCACATCCACTTCTCAAGTAGAACCTTCCACAAGTTGCTTAGAATGAACTACTCTTGCTTGACCATACTATTTTCACTTAGCTTTGGCTTTTTAGAAAGGATAGCTGATATTTATTATTAATGCACAAAGCAGTCTTTTTACCTAGGAAATATGCCTTGAGGACAAGTCTTGTAACATAAGCATGTTTATATTATTTACATATTTTAAGTGCATATTTATATAAACATTTATGACTTATAGAGCATTTCAGTGTCCTTATCTGAATTTATACCTGGGTCATAACATTATGTCTTACCTGTTTCCTCTACCCAGAAGCCTTTTCTGCACAGTGCCCACAGGTACCCTAATTTTTAAAAATTAATAATTATTTATTTTCTGAAACAATTTTGTTCAATAGAGATTTCAGAAATGATTAAAATATTCTCTCTCTGTATCATCTGATCCCATAGCTTCTGGTTGCTTGTGGCCACTGGACCCCTGAACTGTGGCTAGAATGACCAAAACACTAAAATTTTAATTGTAAAAGACACAGCCATCTTATTGGAGAAAACAGATAAATTCCTCATTTAGGGAGGTTTTATGGGAAAAAAATGAGGTTTCTATGGTTAAAAATTGTTATCAATGTCTATAATTTTTTTTTTAATTTTTTAGTTCATATTTTGTTAAGGAGAAGTGCAGCCAGGAATGAAGACAAGTGGGCAGACAGCAGAAAGAAAGAAGAAGCACTTTATTTTTAGTTGTTCACATTGGTTGCTTCCCACTGGGCTGGGACTCAAAGCCAGGACTAAGTGACTTGTTTCTTCGGAGGCAAATGACCTAACCACTACTCCACCAGGGTGCACTGTAATAACTCTTAAAGGTTTACTGTTCTGCTAAAAGGTTCCTAAGAGCCATGTAGTAAAATTACATGTATACACATATGTATGAATATGCAAATTTTATGTCTATTAGAAAGATGACCTCAAAGAACACACATATTTTTTCTTCATTCATGTTTCCTAGCATAACTTGAGCCTGAAAACTTTTATCCTACAATAAATCGCTCTAATAGCTTGTGAAATTTTTTTTAAGGATGCTATTTGCTTTATTTCTCATTTTTTCTCATTTTCTTGTTTTCTTTGTTTAGAAAGACAAGCTTCAGGTTAAAGGTATTATGTACAAACTTGTTAGTATGTATTACAAGCAACTAAAAAATTAAAGAGACAAGTCAATAATGTCTAGTTATGATAGCTCATTCTGTCTAAACATTTCTCATAATTTTCTTGTTTTGAATCTTTTCTATGCTATTTTCTTTCATGTACCTAAAGTCTTTTTATTCAATTCAGAAAGAATTCCTCATTTTCAGTACATCTGATGGCATCTGGTGTCATTATAGACTATTCCAGTTTAAGAGGCTGAGCTTTTCCAACTAACAGTGTCTTGTCATTTCACACCACAGTGCAACCATTGAGTATTAGTGTATTTTTCACTGTTTGAATGTTTCCTCCCATTCTAATCTATGATGGCCTTGAATGAAAGAATCATATCTTATGTCTCATTTTGTGCTTAATGTGCATAGCCTTTGAATTCATGCAATAAAAATCTGATTATATAAGTCAGTCCTACTGTTCAATGATATCAAAGAATAACTCATTCTTAAATGTATCCTGTTTTCTGTATTTACTCAACATGTTTTGTGCTGCAAGGTTACTGTTACATTCTATTTTTCAGTGAGCAAAAAGTAGACCTGTCTATTTTAAAAACAACTCTTAAATTTTACAGCTGACCTTTAAACAACATAGATTGGAACTGAGAATTTCCACTTACATGAGGATTTTCTTATAAATGGATGCAGTATACTTATGGAATCAATAAATGCAGTAAAGATATTTTTTCTTCCATATGACTTTCATAACATTTCCTTTTCTCTAACCCACTTTATTAGCAGTATATAATACACAGAACATTCAGAATATGTGTTAATTCACTGTTAATATTATCGGCAAGGCTTCTAGACAATAGCAGGCTATTAGTTGTCAAGTTTGGGGGAGTCAAAAGTTATATATGGATTTTCTGTTGTCTGAGAGGTTAGAGCCCCTAACACCATGCAGTTCAAGGGTCAACTGAAGTCCTTAAAAAGCAATTTTTATATTTCTGCATTATTATGAAAATAATCTTCTCTTTCTTTTTCCTAAATAATTCCAGTTCCAGCCTCAAATCTTTAACTAGCTATGTAAAACTTAAAATCATTTCATGAGGATGGCTTTAAACCACATTTAATGAAATCATAATGCATAACATCACTTGTAACAACAAATAAGACAGAGATAAATGGGAAAGGTATAATATAACTACCATCAATATTTGACACCAAAATTTCTAAGGATAATCTCATTATTTTCATCTTAAAAGAAACAAGGGAAAAACAAAAGAAATTCAATTTCTTTTCAACCAAGAAGATAGAAACTAAAGATTAATCAAGTCTTAGAGGATTTTATAATTCTGAGGAGTGCTTACTATGACTTAAGATTTGATACTTAGATCAAAGATCCAAGGGTGGGAAAAGCAGCTACATTGCTCATGAAAAGAAATTAGTTCATCTACAAAACAGAAGAGACTTTAGTCATTGGATACTTTACAATCTCCAGTTCCAAGCATTTCTAATTTCTGACATTTTCAGGAGACTTAGTAGATATTCTAAAGAGAGTAAGTTGGATTGCCTGGATCGTTTACAGCCGAAGGGAAGCCTAGCTAATAAACAAATAAGAAATAATTTATTTAGTGGATAGGAAGGGACAGTTTAAATAAATACCATAAATATTGCTAAATAGTGTCAAAGTTCATTTTTGCATGTGTTGCAAAGAGTAAACATATTTATTAACATTAATGTCTTAAAAGGCCATAAAGAGCATAGAGTTTTGGAAAGTATGTAAATACCAAAGACTGTCCTATATTTTAATAGTATGGGTTAGTCGTATTAGCTAAAATTGAGTCATAGGAATAGGATAAAATGACCCAGTGTTCAAAATTTTTTTGAATTTCTAGAGCAAAAGCAAATATTAAGATACAGAAAGCAAAATTTGAAAGAAAACAAAAACCTCCACTTTTAGGACTTTCAACAAATGTATATATGTATATGTAAAAACTATTTTAGTAGTTAGCACAAAGTTTTATTAAAATATATTACTGGTTATTCATTTTTAGAAATTCCAGAAATAATATTAGATGATTTTTTTTTTTTTTTTGGTAAAGGGAAGGAAGTCAGGCAGGAATGAAGAGTGATGGCAGGCAGACAGGCAGGAAGAGAGAGGAAGATGAAGCACTGTTATCTATTTATTCATTTCTGATTGTTCCTCTAGTCCTGGCTTGCAAACTCAGGTCACTGGGCTTTACCTGGTCCACACTTCAGCTGCTGACCTAAGGCCTGAGCCACCAGGGCACATTCAGACAGTTCTTAACACTTAAAATGCAATGCAGTATTTAACTACATATGTATCTACAAAAAGGTGTGTGGTGATCATAAATTGTGATTCTATATAATTCAATATTAACTTATAAATAATTATAAAACAAATATTTTATATTGGGAATAAATAAGATAGAGAGTAAAACTACAGCAAAATGTCAAAATAAAATGATATGAATAGTCCAAATGTTAATTTTTAGTTATATTTGTAAAGCTTTTTACCTTTCCTTGATATAAATCTATGATCCCAGACACTTAATAATTTCTTTGGTTTCAGCCTTCTTGTCTTCTGTCAGTGTCCTTGACTTACCCTTTGGAGGTCTGACAAGTGAAAATTATTTTCTGGTGATAGGGCTTTGACGCTAATCCTCAATTATTATTTTCACTTGTCTATTTACCTTGGCCTCTAAAAAACTGAACACATCATCCAGATGAAGGGAATTAATTATTTTATTTTCTTAAGCAGTTCAGTTTAGGGAATTCAATTTTAACTATGAAATTAATAAACTGTAATATATCCCTACTTTCTAATTCATACAGAAAACTGGAGTGATCAAGTTTAAAATCGTTAAGCATCTTTGGCCCCGCACTTACAAAGCCAGCTCAGCATATTAACCCCATTATCTGATAATGAGGGGATCTGGGCTGGATAAAGATCATATTATTTCAGATGAAGACCACCCTTTACCTATATGCATATTTCTATTTTGTATGACTTCCTTCACTTTTTTTTTTTTTTTAGAAGAGGATTTTTTTTTTTCTCTAAAGGAAAGGCGCAGGCAGGAATGAAAGCAAGTAGGCAAGCAGGCAGGAAGAGAGAGGAGGAAGAAGTACTTTATTTTTATTAAGTCGTTTACATTGGGTGTTCACGGGACTCAGGACTGGAACCCAGGACACTGGGATCTGCTAGGCCAACACATGCACCCGGCTTCCTCCGTTTTTGCATCACTCCTACTCCTCTCTCTTCTTAAGTACATCTTCTCTGGCTTTTATTGTTTCTAAAAATCATAGGTTCCCTTCACATTTTTTCAATACTTCATTTTTTACGAGCAGCTTAGGTTCACAGCATAATTAAAAATTAGGTACCTTATGTTTCTTTTATTAAAGAATACTAAATAAAACAATAACAAAAAATATCACTGATTCAATCCTGTTTCCTAAATTCCTTCCATTATTTCTCTTAAATAACTTACCATAAACCCCATTATGATCTGATTGCTAAATACATCTCCAGCCTCCCTCACCACAGCCCCTCCGGGAGCTTTCCATTCCTAAAATATGCAATTCATTTCTTACTACTGGTTTGGCATTTGGTTCTAGGCATTACTGGCCCCTCCCATTTGTGAGATTTCAGTTAAATGACCACCCTTTAGAGAGGCATTCCTTAAGCTTCTTGCCTAACACAGGCCCAAAGCACTGATTTCCTGATTTTCAAAACTTATTTAAATGTTACTATATTTTCTTGTTTTTGACAGTCTATTTGTATATGCTCTGAGCTATTTTATTTGAAGCAATTGAGCTTAACCATCTTTTGCAAGAATGGGCATTTTCTGACTAATGTACCTGAAAAGTTTAGGAGAACCAAATATGGTGCAGCTGGAAGCAGAAAGTGAAGAAGGGCCTTGGTTCTCTGTCAAAGTGCTTGGTTCCTCTTTGCTGGAACTGGCACCACTTCCAGTCTCATGTGAAAATATTGGTAGTGGGTCTCACCTCATACTTCCTCAACTCCAGGGTTAAGATGAAAATTTAGTATTCTTCCTTTGAATATTCTTAATCAAAAGTCCTGATCATAAGTGATGTTAATTAGGTTCCATACTTGACCTTGAACCAGTTGCTGGGGCTATAGGAACGAAGTACCCTGAATCAAGATAAATCACATGTTCTTTTGCTACAGTCTAAGATAATGACAGTTTGACTTAAAGTAAATGGACAGGCCATGGGAGAGAGATGGATTTTAAAAGCCAACTCAGAAGACTTCTATTATAGGACCAGGAGTGGATCATGACCACAAAGCATGGTAACTTTTATAAAAGCATTCATAGCTTTTCTTTATTATATCCTCACTGTCTAACACAAGGACTGAAAAATATACAATTAATAAAACTTTAAGTATATGATGCATAAATTTATTTTAACTCTTTCACCTCTATTTTACTTCTTTTTTCTTGCTGGACCATATATTTATTTCTATAGGACATATCTATATTGATGTTTTATAAAGGAGATAAAATCAGCATGTTCAAAGGTGAGTTAATGATGCTCTTCCACAAACATTTTCTGATTTATATGACTCCTCTGTCAATGAAGAATACTGTTACCCTCTCAGTAATCAAGATCCTATTGTCCTTGACACATTTACAACATATTATTTAATCACCAGTTCTTGATACATCCAGACTTGAACACCTCTTATCTACTTTCGCCTCTGTTTACACATTGCCATCTTATCTTAGAGCCTCTTTCTAGGTTCATTTCTGATTTTCCTGTGGATGGTGGCATCACCTATACATATAAGTAATTCTAAAACGAAATCTGCTCATGTAACTCTTATTTTCAAGATATCCTTTAATGATTTTACATTATCTGAAAATGAAAGTCTAATTTCCTTACTGTCATGTATAATAATGCTCATTTCCTACCAATTAGCAAACCATTCTCCCTATGGTTCCAAATAAAATTACTTATAGCTCTAATGGTATAGTGCTCATCCTTTTATTTTCATATTTTCCCTCTTATCCTCTGATAAATCACTCACTAGACATCTTTCAGCACTTTTCTGAGTCATAATTCCTATGAAATATTTTGATACTTTGATCTTGCCCCGCTCCAAAATATAGAAAATTTCTTCCTTTCATTGAGTGGACAGTCTGAATAGATAACATCTAAGTTTATTTTTGCTATCTGTTGATCTAGCATGAGAGTAATCCTCAAAATCAAACATTTAAAAATAAACAGTGAAACTAATTATTGTTAACTACTAATTGTGATATGAATATGTGAGGCAGAAGTGAAGACAAAAAACAAACAAATAAATAGTTCTTTCTGGATATTCCTTAATTCCATAGTACGTTGTCTTAACACTGCTAATATACTGAAGGCAAATTATAAAAAAATGAAAATCTTTCTGGTCAAAAGTCCAATATAATAATAAATAGCTTTGCATTGTGACACAGACTTGGTTTTCCATTAAACAGACTCTTGAGATTCTGAAATTTAAATGTAGGATGTTGACTGAGGCAAACGTGCACATACAACACTGAGAAATGAGGAAGCAGGGTTGGGCAAAGGAAGAATTAGACTTTAACAACGTAGTGATGGGAGAATTAGCTGATATGACAAGGAGCTCTGGCATGGGAATGATCTTTGAAGATGCCCTAACTTGAGACAAGGGATAGAACTTGTGATCGCCTGAAAATGACAATGCTTGGATGTAGGCTGTAGAGAAGTAAGGTCCTTTTGGTGTGAGTTGAATTGTGTCCAGCAAAAGGATAGGTTGAATTCCTAACTATCTGTCCTTGTGAATATATTTTTAAATTGAGCCTTTCCTAGATAATCAAGTGAAGATATCATACTGGATTAATGTTTTCCCATATCCAATGACTGGTATCCTAACAAATGAGTAAATTTGGACACATACACACACACACACACACACACACACACACACACACACACACACGGAGAATGCCATGTAGAGATAAAAGCAGAGACTAGAGTAATGCATCTACAAATCCAAGAATTTCAAGCAACCACCAGAAGCCACCGGAGGCAAGAAAGGACTTTGTCTAGAGACTTCCAAGAACGTGACCCTGTCAATGCCTTGATTTCAGACATCCTGCCCCCTAGACTGGTGCACCAATGAGACAACATATTTCTGGCACTCTATTTGCAACAGTTTGTTATAGCAGCTGAAGGAAATGAAGAAAGTCCTCAACTCAGGCAACTCCTCTGAACAGTCCAGATAACAACAGCTGGGGGGAACGAGAGCCACCCTCTGGAAGTGGGATAAGGGAAAGACCAGCAGCAGTCTCTAGCAAAGTGGGTTTCTAACTTTCTAGTGTCAAGAGACACTTCCACAAGAGCAGAAATGATTGAGAACGTCAAGCATCTTTGCTTATGTGCTTATAAATTTAACACATAAGAAAATACATTTTAAATGCATTTTCATTTATTTTAGCATAAAACATGTAAAATGGTGCTTCAAATGAAATTTTTAAGTTTTGAAAAGTTTTTGGAAAGCAAAACAGTAAGCATTCTTATTTGGGTTTCTTTAAATAAACATCAATGTTTCAAAATAAAATTTTATTAGATACAATTTATCAAACCTAACATTGTGGCCAAATGAAGCCTGCTGTCTGTTTAAGAAATGCCCACAAGCTAAAAATGTGTTTTACATTTCTAAATAATTGGAAACACACACACACACACACCAAAAGTAGAATAATATGAAGATAGGCATTCATGCATCTTTTGTAATTAGTGTTCTCATATTCTTTGATAAATACCTAGCAAGGGATATTATGACAGCTCTATTTTTAATTTGTTGAGAGATTTCCATATTATTTCCAAAGAGTTTGCACTATTTACACTTCCAGCAACAATGTATGAGAGTTCTTCACTCCCTCGCCAACAGTTATTGTTTTGAAAAAGGTCATTCTCACAGGAGTGAGGTGATACCTTATTATGGTTTTCATTTTCATTTCTCTAATAAGTTCCCTTAAATAATTTTTCATGTTGATTATCTGTATATCTTCTCTGGAAAAGTGTCTATTTAGGCCTTCAGTCCATTTTTCCAACTGGCTTATTAGTTTTTAGGTTGTTAAGGTATTAGATTTCTTTTTTTAAATTTTTTTCTTTATTTTTGATATCAATCCTCTTTTAGACATATGACGTACAAATGTCTTCTCCCAATGAATAGACCGTCTTTTCTTTTTCGTGGGGTTTCTTTCACTATACAGATATTTTAAAAACAAAAAACTTATCTGCACTCTTATGTTCTTAGCAGCACAGTTCACAATAGCCAAGACAAGGATTTAATCTAAATGTCCATCAGTAGAAGACTGGATAAAGAATATGTGGCATATATGCACAATGGAATACTACTCAGCTATTAAAAATGATTAAATCTTGCTTTTTGCAATAACATGGATGGAAATCGAGGTAAATATGCTAAACAAGATATGTAATATCTGAATATTTCACTCCTTTGTGGAATATGAAGAAACAAAACAAACAAATATACAAAAAAAAAACAAAAACACTTTCAGACACTGAAATTAAAACAGAGATGACCAGAGGGGACATGAGGGAAGGAAGAAGAGAACTCTCTCTAGAGGACTTCAAGCTGATAGTGCCAAAACACTCTAGAATTCTGGTGGTGGGCATAGTGTGATGACACACATTGAACGAGGTGTGAATCCATCTCTTAAAACATATCATATAGTATTGCAAGCCAATGGAACATTAAAAAAAGTAGAATACTGTTTCATGACATAGATTATATGAAATATGAATTTCAGTGAATGCAACCATATTCTACCTGTGGTTGCTTTCTGGCTACAATGGCAGAATGAAATAGTTATGAAAGACTGTATGTCCTACAAAAACAACAATATTTAATATTTGGTCATTTACAGAATACATTTACCAACTTGTCTATTTGTCAAATATAAGATTATAACTGGTTGGAGTGAAACAAATGCTAGGAACAAATGAAATTAACCTTTAAAAATTACACATATTTCTACCTCACACCTTAGAAAATTCTAGAAAACACAAGAATCCACAAAAATATGTTTCATTCACCACTAAAATGACATAATCATCACATAATACGATTCCTCTGGGATACTTCACATATGAGACTGAGGTTTTCAAATCTAAACTGAAAACATTCTAAGTCCTCTACTTTAACAAAGATAAGAGGAATAGAAATAAGTTGTGGATTTTTGAATGAATATTTTAAGAGGATAGGGTCCAAGGATCTATGAAACAAATAATGCTAATGATTTACAAACAGACAAGTGTTCTAGGAACATACAAGAAATTATTACAGAAATAAGTTAGATTTTGATTTACAACAAAAAAGAAAACACTGTCTCTCTGATCATGAATAGACACCGAAATGCATCAATCCTCTGTACTAACATTTCAGCACATTTTGCCCAATCCTATTGCTCCCACATACCTTCATCATAACACTCCATGCTTCACCCATTCATTGTCCTGTAAGAAGATGCTTCCTCAATAATTTCTATTTAGACCCTACTTTTGCTTGTTCCTTACTTGTTAAGAAAAAAAAAAAAAAGAATATTGACAATGTATTTAGGACACACAGGATATTTTCCCTCTCTGATTTAGAAAATAATTTTCTATAAAAAGTGTGTTATCTTGTTTTTGAGATTTGTTGCATGAAATATATTACCTCTTCTAGTTTATATACAGAAAAACTTTAAAAATGTGTGAATAGCAATAAGATGTGATATGAAAACATTATATTAAAATATTATTACTATAATTTCACATTTAGCCATGTATAATGATAATATCTATTCCAAATTTATGTCTTGCTAAAGATTTAATTTTTATCCTAATATATGAAAACAATTAATATCGTTTACCTTAATACATATGGGTCAGATCATTTCAAAATATAACAGTATTTTTCATCAATTCAGTAGGAAACCATTTTCATATAAGCCTAGATATACAGTATTTTTAAAACAATGGTAACTTTTTGAAAACCTAATCTGTTAGTCCACATAAATTCAAATAATCTCTTTGCTATTAAAAAGAAAAAAATGAAAATTACATTTTCTCTTCACTTAATGTGTAATATGTTCCTGATTCTTGTGCCTGAGGGTTTAACAAATTAGAAGCTATTATATAAATCTACAAAGAAAAACATTTCTAAAATTAAGAATATATATAACCAATTAATGGTAATAATGGAACATGAGTTGACACTTGAAATAATTTCCTTTGCTCAGATAGTTCATGTTCTCCTTTCCCCTCTCAGTTTAAATCACATAAATGCAACTTTTACTTACAATGTATTAGAGGTATGCATCTTGCACAGTCTAAAAGACAGATATATCCACTAATAGAAGTCAGTCTTGCGATGGCAACATAGAACTATATGCAGACTTCAACCTTAGTAACTACTCTAGTTCCAGGAGCAGCACTTAATGCCTGACTCATACCTAATGCTTGAAAACTCTTCATACAATCACCTGAAAGAGGCTGAGTTTTGTGTTTTTAATCAGATTATGCTACCTTTACAAGTTCTTCTAGTAGCCACAATGCTATCATGCAGGAGAAAATAGACACGTCCCAGTCTCATCAAAGAACGCATAGGATATTATCCATATCATTTTATAATAGGCAGCCCCATATTTATTATAATCTGAATAATGTATCTAATTCAACTTTTTTTCTCCCACAAAGAAGTTCAACAGTGTGATGATACTGAACACTAATCAGAATTCTCAGAGAAAAGGATAGTGCTGCTTCTCCACCTTTAAAGAAACACTAAGAACTTGCCTTTTGAAATCATCTAACCTATTAACTTTATGTGATGGAAACTGAAAATCCTGCAACCCATGAGTAATGAAAGAGATTTCGATAGATGAAATCTGGGAAAAAGACAGATTTATATTTTATCTCATCATCAGATGACATTAACAAAGATAATCAAATACCACAAATAAGACCATTCCTGGCATAGACATTTAGAATGACAGAAGGAAAGAAAAATGTAAAGCTTGCTGCCACATAAATAAAAGAAATGCTTGCATGCTCTACACAAAATGATTCTATGTTCTATCAAAGTAAAACTGAACATCAAGCCCCAGAATTAAAGTGCCTACAAAGCATTTGAACAGAAGCAAAAGTCTGACAAAGATGAATTGTGCAAAGAAGAGCTGCTTCCAATTTTAGAAGAAAAAAAATCACAGTCACCTTAATGAAGAAAGAGGGTTATGCAGAGAAAACTTAGTAAGCGACTCACAACTTCTTTGAAAATTCTACTTGAGGAAAGCATGTCCATCTTAGTCCTGCATTCCACATAATAACTGAAGTTTTTATGGTACTAAAACTTCTAATCAGTAAAATCTACAATAATGTACTTATAAGCTAAATGCATATGTCCACTCCCCACTTCCAAATTCATGTATGGGAGCCCTAACCCTCCAGTATGACCATATTTGGAGGGCAGATATAATTTAGATTAAATGTAGTCATAAGGGTGGGGCCCTAATCTAAGAGCATTAGTGTCCTAACAAGATGAGAGGCTAAAGAGCTCTCTCTCTCTCTCTCTCTCTCTCTCTCTCACACACACACACACACACACACACACACACACACACACACATATCTCATATAATCTCATATAATGGTATACACAGAGATGATCATTAATTATTATATGGCAACAACAATAATAAGATTCCTGTAAGTGTGGAAGCTAAGAGGAAACCAGGATAAGGAAATAACTACACTGTCCCAGCAACTGAGAATCCAGTTGAATGGAAACAAAGCAATCAAGGGCTTGCAGAGATTCATCATGGATATAATATCAGCACTTAAAACACCAAAGACACTGTCTCCCATTCCTGTAATCCGTCCCTTCCTTCCCACCTGCTTCATGAATGAAGGAACATGCTTAATAGTCCAATAGTAATTGAATAAACAGTAAGAGCAAATTTTCATAAATATAGGAGCTTTATATAACTTGTTTATTTCAATCAGCTGTAATTAAGTAAACTTGTATTCAAATACACAGGCCAGTTTTTTCCTTTTCTAAAATAGGTGTAATATCTGTCAGTAAGTCACTCTATCAAGTTTTCATTCACTTGTTTATTCAAGTGAATATGTAACATGACACTACCATAGGCATTACAGAGGGATTAAAATGTGTAAGAAATACTCTGATGGAGAAAATCACAGTTAAACAGGCATTTAAAAAGAGACAACTATGCAATATGACACTGTAACAGTATGTTATGAAAATGATTTGAGACTATGAGGTGAGAACAAATGCTTCAAGAGGCCAGGGCCTAGGTCTGACACCTAGAGCAATGAGGGATTCACAGCTAAAGGGGTCATAGAATCTCTCTACATGGAGAAGGAGCTTGAGTTGGAGAATTCTGGGAAGAGAAAAGAACTGATATGCTGTTGAAGAAAATGGCATTTTTGTTGAATGGAGAGTGGCTGGCAGGAATAAATTTTAAGTCATGAAAGAGAGAGGAAAGAAGTGATCTAGAAAGTGAATACAGGGTTTTTTGGGAAGAATATTAATGAACCAACTCAGCAGTTTGGATTTAGTAAGTATAGATCATAGAGCTTGTGGCTAGGAAGTAACATGGTCATATATATTTTAGAACAACAATTCTAACAACATTGTAGAGGAGAAACAGTACAAGGAGAGACTAGCATGTGAGATCAAATAGGCATTACTGGAAGGTCAAAAGGTAAAGTTAGAATTCTGTAAGATCAGTAATGATCTCTGACAGGCTAAGATGTCAGCAATGTATAGTCTAAGGATCTAGGTTCAAGACCTGACTGGAGGAAGGAGAAAAAAAAGATCAGTAATGATATTTATGCACTGGAAAAATTCATGGAAAGAATATTTAACACTGATTCAAAATTTCAGGCAGTGATATGAAAAAAATTTGTTTTATTCATTAGATGAATTTTAGGAAAGGAGAGTAGTAATTTAGATACAATCAGACTTTTAATTTTTTTTTCTAAATTACAGATATCCATCAGAGAGAGTAGTCCTCTGGGAAACAATTTGCTAAATAAGCATAACCAAATTAATAATTTCCTAAATATTTCATAATGACTTTAACCCTAAAATCAAAATTATGCACGGAAAAAATGTTATCCACCTATAAATGCCAAAAACAGTATTTCCCTATGAAAATATTCAGTTTTTGCAGAATGAAGAAAGAAAGATATTATGAAAAAATGAGCTAATTCTATCTGACTTCCTTCCATTTCTCTACCACATGCATTTCAAGTGGGGTACCGTGCTGTGGAGTGGGGCAGGGAGGGGAGGGAAGGAACATATGAACTAATTTATGATGACTTAATAAAATGAGTAAATATAACTTATAGCTAGAACACTATCAAATAGAGCCAGGCATGATCATCCTTTTCAGTTACACAGTGAATATCTTAATATGCTAAACTCTTTTTATGGTGACTCATTTAAGAAGCCAAAAATTATTAGCAATATTATTTGGGAAAATATATCTCACATTTTTTGCAGATCAGGAAGTTTCATACTATGACACATAGTAAATATCTATTAAAGAGCATCTTCAGCAAATCCATGTGTATTTTAATAGGACGGAGAATGTGTTAAATTCACACCACCTGTCTACAGCTGGGCAGACTGATATATTTTTATTTGTTTACTTAATGTAAATTCACATTCTCCTAAATTCTGCTTATACATGTGCAAGATAATTTAGGCATATTCACTGTATAATCATGACTTCTGAGCTCTGTTTATAACTAGGAGAGGATCAATGTCAGAATAAAAATAATCTCGGAACACCAAAAGCTTGAAATTGGCCTTTCATCAGAGGTTTGGAGAGAAAACTCTCCTATTGCTTGAGTGCTTAACAGGGTTAATCATTGGTATTCATCAGAAACTGTACATGGAGCATACATAATTTATACATTTTAAAAACAACCATGAAGGTCAGTATTTAGTCTCATTTGACAACTGATTAAAAAAAAAAAACTGCAAAAAAATTGATCACATAGTCAGAGGGAAAATCTAGAACTGGAACCCAAGCTTCACTAATACAAAGAAGGCTCATTATCATCTTTCATTCTGCTGAATTCTTTGCAATGCAAAGCTGAAGCGTAGGCAACTTCACATACCTATACAAACACAGATGTTCTTCTCAGGTCTCCAAACTCTGAACTATGTCGGGATGAATGCTGTTACTTGCCATGTTGTATTTCTATTCAGTGGCTGCTGTTTTCAAAAATATGTTCTCATTCTAAAGGTTAAATGTGCATTGCCTGTGCACCTAACACTGATAAATGAGAATTAAGCATTTCAATCCTTGATGGATTTGGGAGAGGGTCTAGTTGCTTTCATTCCTTCCTTATTCCAACATTTCAAATTGCAAAACTAAGTCCTAAAAAGTGATTTACTCAAAGTGTTTAGTGCATTTTAGTGGCACAGCTACATCTTGGAAAACAGAGCTTCTTATTCTAGATTCATTGCTTCCCCATCCTATTAGTCCTTTTTTGCTTTTGTAAAGGAAACATGCAGACAAGAATAAAGTCATAGTAGACAATCAGGCAGAAAGAGAGAGGAGGGAGAAGCACATTATTTTTCTTTTAGTTATTCACATTGGTTGATCCTCCTGTGCCTGGGACCCCTGGGAAGGTGGCCTGCATCCTTCAGAGGCGACAGACCTAACCACTCCTCTACCAATGCACACCCTAATAGTAATTTTTAATATTAAAGCTCATTAGCAAACAATTCATCATTCAAGACACATTCACTGACTGCATAGCATTTGCTTTTATACATACTATATATGTCATGTGTATACATACATGGAACACGCCTATTGATAAGAAGTGATACAAGTATAATTTCCTTCACTTAAGAATTGTATAATTTACTGGAGAAATAGATGTCAGACAATGAATTAAGGTACAGCATTCTAGCTTGTACAACAGAAGATTTCTGGAATAAAATGGTGTCTTAAGCGTGTTAAACTAACGGTGAAGTATATAATGGATTAGACAGGTAACATCCCGAAATGGAGGCATTGTTAGAGGCTCTTGCCATGATCTGGACATGACTGTAAGAATGGATGTCAACCAAGAACTATCTCAACCTCCATTTGTCAAATACTTTTCATCTCATTTGACGACGATAGGTATGTCTCAATTCATACCTCCAACAGAAGTGCTTTTGTTTCAAAATCCTGGATATGCTATTGGGAAGCATGGACAGGACTCCAGTAAGAAAAGTCCTAGGAAAGTAATCTGATAATGCATCTCTGTAAAATCATTCTGAACCATTTATTTCTGGAGTCATACACTTTCTCATTAAACACTTATTTCATGTCCAATATGTGTCTGACACTGGGGAAATCAGAATAAGAGAACCCAGTGTCTGAATTCAAGAAGTTTATGAATGTCACACAGTTGAAACAAGTTTACATGGAAAAAAAAAAAAAAAAGATCAAGGAATGACTAGGGGTGATGGGAGGAAGAAAGGAGAAGAGAGAGGAACAAGAAGAAACTTACTAATAAAATAGAAAATGCTAGTTTCTGAAAAGATCCCTGAAAAAATTCTTTTGAAATAAAGACAGATAATTTACTATGAATGCAGGAGCATGACAGGAAGGAACACCTTGTGGAAAATCAATAAAAAGGTGATTTTCCTCTTTTCTCCTCTTCAGAATGTACCCTCTGTAACTCCATCATCAAAGAAAATGATTGCACCAATCCAGGATGTAACATCTGGCTTTAAGGTTACCCTGAGGGGCAAAAAGTAATATGCAAAGAGGTAGAGTGACAAGTTTGTGCCCCAGGCTTTTGAATAGCAACATGATTTCCCCTGATATGGAACAAGGGAACAACAAAGGTAGAGTAAACACTCCTCCATCAATTTAGTTAAGCACCTGGATGGATGTAAATTAAATTCCTGAAGAACAGAATGAACGGGGATTTTTTTATAATTTGAGACGGTGAAAATCGGAACCTAGGAATCAATCTCATATCTACTATTTGAAATGACTATTGCATAGACATTTAAGAAAATCTGTATTCAGGAACAGAAGTAGAATGGCTATACTTTACGTTGCTGATTATGCTTTATGATTTCCCAAGGAAGAGGATTACCCTTCCCCACCTAGATCCTACCAAGGTCCATCTTCAACACCTTGATTAAGGCTGGGTTCTGGGTTCTAATGTTATTCCAATTCTCCCTGCTCCCTTCTTTGAGTCTTGCTCCCAAACTTTCTCAGGGAGTGTGCACCAACTA
Source organism: Solenodon paradoxus (assembly GCA_004363575.1). Lineage (NCBI taxonomy): Eukaryota > Metazoa > Chordata > Mammalia > Eulipotyphla > Solenodontidae > Solenodon > Solenodon paradoxus. The sequence continues at coordinate 1,107,462 of RJWH01000036.1, forward strand.
ATCATGATGTTTTTTTGTGACACATCATCTCCTTTTGGCAATGACGTGATATATTATTATATAGTTAATTCTGTCAAAAAAATCAAGAACATACCAATATTTTATGTATGCAAAATAAAGATCACAAGCACTGACATTTGAGTTCACAAACATAACACAAGCTGTTCCTGAGCTTTCTGTTAATTTCCACTGGTTATTTGTTCATTCATTTTATTACCTTCCAGCTTTTGTGAGTGAACAAGTAGGACCAAGTGTCCAGGGTTTAAGGAAACGATGTAGAGAAATTTCCACACTAGGGACACTATGTCAGTTTTCTCATTTTTATTTTAAAACGGATGAAAAGAGAAGCATTGCTTTGATTTTTCTAACAGCTTGGTGAAACTGGTGGACCAAACATGCATAAGTCAGAATTGGGCAAGCATTGAAATAACTAGTAGCACACCTGCCCTGTTTGCTGTGGCTGGTTCCCCAATGGCAAGCCTATGGAGCTCACACTCTTCACTGTTCTCTTTTATATCACATATTTAATATCTTCATAGAGAATTGCTCATCTTGTGAATACGGCTTTAACAGCAACTTCAACTGGTTGAGACTGACCCGGAAGATGAGTAATATGGTTTAATTCTTAACTAAAGGAATTTATTTATTTGTTTATTTTGAGATTGGGTCTACCCTATTGCTTGGAATATTTCAATTGAGTTTAGGTGCCCTCTTCCGGCCACTATCTACAAGTAACTCATTAAGATGCCCAAGGGAAATACCAGAAAGTTTCCAATTATCCTTTACTGCATTTTAAAGCAAGATAGCTATCATTGATATTGTCATACTCATGGATTTGGGCAATCTCTTAGGTTTCAGAGACTGTGGCTCAGGAATTTTAATGATATTAATTTCTGTACCGTATTTGTTCCCTTTACTGTGTACTCATAAAATATGGGAGTTGGCAGGTGTTACGCACTTCTATGGGACTTTTTAAAGGCAGAATCATTCACTGATGGAGAATTTGATTTTTTTAAACATGTATAATTTACCAAATAATTTGCATTCCATTCCTACATACAGTTGCCAGGATTGTTGAATGGTGCAATCCCTACTCTCCATTCTCATCATGATTCTTAGATTACAATGAATTGTTTTCCCTGGTAGCCACAACAAAGTAGAGACACCACTGCATAGGTTTGCATGATCATTTCACATTTCTTCGATGCTTCCGTTTTACTTTGCTAAACTCTGCCACAGTATCGACAGAGATTTGCAAATGAAGGACATTTTCCTCAACTGCTCCTTAGGAATCACATACATTTTTTTTCACCATAGCAACAGTTGAATGGTAATGAGATGATAATGCAAATCACAAAATACAATGCAGTGATAAAAATAAGTGAAAATACTTAGAGTCAATTCTAAACTCTGAAAAATGACTCATTTGGTTTCAGTGAATATGTTGTATTTCTCTACATTTACATTAAAGCTATCTTTACTTTGATACAAATGTATTGGTCAAGTCACCAATGAAAGAGCTGATACAATGAGAGTAAAGTTTTTATCCTAAATATCAATATATTTATTTTTTCTGGTGACAAATTAAAAATTCATTTTGGTTATAGAGAAAGACTTATTGAAAATAAATATTCCAGAATATAATACAGCAAGAAGGAGGGAAGAGCTAACATCTATTAAATGCTGGTGACCAGATGCTATGCTAAGTACAATAAATGCTTTAACTGAGTTAGTCCTAAAACACTCTTAAATATATGTATTTTCTTATGCCCATTTTCAGATGAGATGGAGACACAGATAATTTGAATAATTTAACAGTGAAAAAGCTAATAATGACAGAATAATTCTTAACTGTCATAAAAATGGTCTCCCTAGAGATACTTGAAATTTTTTTAGCACTTTCTCAAAAGAAGTATATTGTTTTCAAATAAACTAACGTATGTAGTATTTTACTCTATTAAACTTAACTCCCTAAAGCATACATTGAATTTCCTTTTTATATATTTTCAATGGATATATATGGCAGATAGTCAAAATTATGTGAGACTTTAATACAGTTAAGCTTATATTTACTTAAACTTCTAAATCATGTCCAAATCCACCATATTTGCTTCTTTTTTCTTAAAGTGTAATATAGAACAATTATTCTGCTAAGGACTAAATAAGAATTATGTAAAATATACAATACAATATGTAGTATTTCTATGCATGTAGTTATTATGTTCTAGTAGCAATTTCATGCCTTTCACTTTAGTAACAGCTAATGTCTCCAGATTAAGATCTTTGTTTTGTTATTTTTTGACTTCCGAGGCCATGTTAAAATACTTTTTCTTAGTTATCCTCCTCGATTGCAGCTATCTCTATACTAATATTTTTGCTATCCTGTAGGGAATTGTATAGGATCTAGTTTCTGAATGGTTTCAGAAGCAATCTTCTTTATTATAAACCAAGGAATCCTCGTCAAGCAAATAGTTGCTTAACATCCATTTCTTACTTTCCTCCTCTGGACAATGAGGTTAAAACTAGAATCTACCCTCGTAAAATTGGAAGAGCTTACCTATGTGCAGCACTTACCATAATTCTGGGTAGAGAAAAGGCATTTTGTAAGTGTCTTCTTAGAAAGGCTATTTAAAAATTGCCCCCTTATGAAGCTCTCAGACTTAATCTGTTCAGGCTACTCTAAGAAAACTACCACAAACATGGTGGCTTATAAAAAATAGAAGTTTCTTTCTCACTTTTCTGGAGACTGAAAGCTCAAGATCACGTTGCCAACATAGTCAGCTAAGACTCCTGCTCTGAGTTGCAGACTTCTCACTGCACCCACATGTTGCAGAAGTGGTCTGGGATTTATGGTGGTCTCCTAAAATACCACTCAAGAGGACTATATCCTCAAGACATCATCATCTCCCAAAGGCCCCACCTCCTAATTCCATCACACAGGGTATTAAGATTTCAATATATGAAATGGGTATCAGGGATTCAATGATACAGCCCCTGAAATTCTCTTCTAATCCCTGAGTTGTCTGGGCATATGGCATAAACATCTTCAATGTTCCAAAGAAAACAGAAGCAATAAGAATAGAAACTTTCTCAACTCTTCACCATACACTCAGATGAAGAGATCTTACTTCCTATCTCATCATAAAAGAGTGCCCATCTATCACTTTCTTGACCTTCGCTGAATTACCTCATGAAAGAATGATCCTCTTCAGTCCAAACTAGACTGCAAATCCACAATGCATCCCTGCATCGCTTAGCACTTGTAAGAATCTCAAAATATTACCCAACATTTACTGATTTCTCACTATGTATAGGTTTAAGCACTTTACTAGAGTCTTTTAATTTTCTCACTAACCTTATGAAGAAGGTGTTGTTGTAGAGAAGTTGATACACTTACTCAGTAGAACAACTGGAATTGGAATGCAGTCCACTCCAGAGTCAACACTTTTAACTACGGTATAATGTTTTGACATGACTAGAGAAAGTATTGAGTTTCTCAAAAAAAAAAAGTGTTTCAAAGCAGTCTATATGTTAAGATTTACAATAGAAATGTTTTGAAAGGAAACATAGTCTAAACTTCTAAGAATTTTTTCTGTTCTGAACTAAATAATTCAGGTTATCCTACCAACTTTAAATCCTTTCTTTTATAAAGAGCCTCCAAGGAATCAAATAGTTGGGAATATATTAACTGCAGGACTTAAATTACACCGTGTAGTTCAACACAAAGAAATTAATTGAAAAAGTTTTAAGAAAATCATGTTCTCCTCCAATAAATGTTGCTACCTGGGGGCAGAGACTAGCTGCAGGGTTTATCAAGAATAAGTTTTTTTTGCAAACTAATCTGGGATTTGCTGTAAATAATACATGCACCTACCATGTTACCCTTTCATTTTCTTTTAAATTCTATACAAATATAATGAGACTTCTGATTAAATTTCCCTGGAATAATACTCTCATAATACCTTGAAAAAAATCTTCCTTTTCAAAAACCCTATAGGGGAATATATTTCCTTGATGCATATTTATATAATAGAGCGTGACCTTATTACAGCAAACTTAAGTTTTTGTCACCTGTGAGTAGCATTTTTGTTGAAATAAGTGATATTTCAACAAAAATATAAATTCCTTCTACAGCTCTCCAGAGATTTTTTCTATACTGCTTACTTTTAAAATAAAACAAATAAAAAACTTTGTCCTCATTTATAACACAATAAAAAATTTTAAACATACAATGTGCTCAATTAACAAAAAAAATAATCAAATTATCATGCACGGTTTACAGATATTTACCTAAGTCAAGCCATTCCATGTATTTCTAATCCTGCTGGTAACAAATGTCTTTCAATAGCTACATTTCTCTGTGGATATTTGAAAAACACTACGTTAGGACTTTCAATGGTACAGTTTTCTTCTAAATCTACTCTCTGCCAAGGATCGTAATACCAAGTTTGATCTACTCATTTAGTAACTTAGCTCTGTCAATTACTGCCAAAAAAGAAATACTTCCATCCCATCCAATACAATAATTCAAAAGATCAATTTCAACATTTTTCAGATATGTCCATTCATTTTCTTACTAAGTTTCTCAAATAAAAACATCTGCAGTGAAGCCGAGTGGTTTAACATGTAAGCCCACCAGTCATAGCCCAGGAACCTCTCAGGGACCTGGGTTCACCAGACTCAGACCAGGGAGGTATGATAGTGAACCACCAAAATAAACAACTAAATAAATGAATGAAATGCTGCATCCTCCTCTCTCTTCCTGCCCGCCTGTCTCTGCTTGCCTACTCTCCTACTTGCACCTTTCCTTAAAAGGAAGAATAAATATATGTGCTATGACTCAAATGATAAAGAGTCTATAAACAATATTTTTGGAAACTGAGATAATCACTTATTTCAATTTGCTCTCATGACTTGGGCACTATGGCAGCAGCAACCAAATCATTGGTTAGTACATCATGCCAAATTATTTTAAAGCTGAAGTAATATGTTTATATTACAATACACAGTTTAAATATTACTGAATACCTTTTATGAGATAGGAACTCTGCTAAGGGCAGAGTTAAAAAACCTCCGGAAATTACATTTTAGTGGAAGAAGATAGGCCCTTTATAGTCATTCTCCTTTGAATCTAGACAAAGAAATCTAATAAAGAATGTAATTATAACATAACTGTCTCAATTCAGATAGGTTAATGGGTTTGTTGGCTATCAAACAAAGGATGGTATATGACTAGGAGGACAATGAGTTCGATACCTGCCAGTTTAGATCCTTGTCTGGATCTAACGCTCATATGTTTGTAGTTCCAATGTACTGCTATGAAAGTTTGCTATTGCCTTGCTACTCATCGCAAGTGCAAATGGATTCAATACTTTTAAGCAAAGTGTATTATATTTACATTATATTTTATGTAATAATAAGTACTTTATTAATAATTATAACTATATGCCTTATGTTCAGATGGACAATAATTCAAACAAACCTAAGAATTTTGCTATGATTTATTAACTGGAACAAATCACCAGTCTCCCAAAGATATCTTTTAATTAAAAAAAGTATTTATTTAGAGAAAGGAAGCAGACAGAAATGAAGGCAAGTAAGCAGGCAGGAAGCAAGGAAGGGAGAGGAGGAAGAAACGCTCATTCACCTACTTATCTATGTTGGTTGTTCACTCTGCTCCCAAGTAGGGAACCCGAGTCCTTTGGGTTTACATGAACTAAAGCATCTGGAGTCACAGATTTAAATGCTGAGTCATCAGGGTGTGCCTATATCCTCTTTACTTGTCTGAAACTTCACCTGTGTTACTTCCAGGGCAGTGGCTCTAGCATGTGTAGACAAAGCTACTTGGAAGTCACAGTCTAAATATGTGTCTTCAAAGAGTTATGTCAACATCTCTTAATGGCTGCCATGTTGTTCCTTCTGCTGTTTACTGGTTGAACTCGTCTCACTCTCAGCTGTTAACTGAACAAGAGAAAGGGTCATTTCTGCTTGGGAATCCTTAACTTCTGCTAAATTAATTAAAAACTATTCAGATCAATTGTTAAGCATGTCTTCCATACCAGACTCTGTTCTCAGCACTGTAGAGGAATGAGAGATGCACATTCTTTTCCAGAAATGGATAGCCCCCAAATTCCAATGAGCCTGTTTTTTATTTCACATACAGGCTTCAAGACTTGACAACAAAAATACATCGTCTATATATGTGGGTGAATGTCTAAGTCATCTATTATTTAATATATGGGAAGACAAAACAAGAAAGAATGGAAATAGTCCTCAGTGAAAGTGTTATCTCAAAATTAGCATTTTCTATATGAATAGAGAATGGCAGAAAATTTTATCAGCCACCTTTACTGGGGCAAGAGAAGAAAGCTTATTGATGTGGGAGTCTTAAAACTAGGGGTCGATAGTTAACTACTTCTATTTTCAATATAAATTCATTGCAATTTCCGGTTGAGTGTAATTTGAACATTTTACTGCCTCTCTCAAAACACTCCAGTGGCTTCCAATCTCATTCAGACCCAGTGTGCTATGTCCCCCATTTCATCTTGGATCTGAGCAACACAGGTCTCACCACAGTTTTCACCTCTATCTGAAATACTCTTCTACAGTATCCATGTGGCTCAGTCCCTCATTACTTTCAGTATTTATTCAGATGCTCTCAATTCCATTTTAATGCTTAGTTTGTCTCAAGTACTTATTATCACTTTATACATCTTTTATTTATTTTGTGCTTTAACCTCCTCCAATAAATATAAACTCCATGAAGACAAAGGATTTTTATATTTCACTGATGCAATCAAGCACAGTAAATATTAAAATATTTGTTCAATAAATATGTGCTTTATTACATAATAATTCACTCATGCCTACCACTCAGCCTAAAGCTGTCACTATTATTACCTATCTTACTTAGAATGAGGTATTGTCCTCAGGACTTCAACACAGGTGCTGCCCTCCAAGGCAATACATCTACATTGCAAGAATGAGCAAAATCAAAGGATAGGAACAGAAGCAAGGAAACCATTTAGACTGTTGCAGTAACCTGCTAGAGCAATGGTAGTGGTTTAAAACACATGCTTCAGCAGTGGACATGGTAAGTATGGGTGAGATTCTTTGGAAATGTGAAGGATAAACAAAGGAATATTATGATGGATCATATGTGGAATGGGATAAACAGAAGAAATCCAGGATTTTTGGTCTGAGGAAATGAAAGGATAGATTTGTAACTTACTGAAATGAGTAAGACTTTTAAAGAAGACTTTTAAAGAAGAAGTTGTGATCACAAACTCAGTTTTAGACATGTTTGAGATAGCTATCAGAGGATGAAGTTCTATAATTAAGGTTATTATTCTGGGTTTGATATATAAATTAGGATGTTTAAGCATCTAGATACCATTTAAAACCAAGAAAAGAGAATGAATATATTAGAAAAGAGAAGTAGTCCCCACAAGAGCCTGAGCTCATCAATATTTAGATAACAAGAAGCCGAGATAAACCAATCAAGGATGCTAAAAAGGAGAAATTAGAATAGTAGAAGGAAATTACAAGAGTGCAATATACTGGAAACCAAATAAAAGTGTCTCAAGAATCACAGAATGATCAGCTTTGTCAAGATGGCTTTATATGAAATTTAAATGATTAAACAAGGTATACGTCAGGATGATCTTGATAAAGAATTTAATTGAAAGTATAGAGAGAGGAATGGAGATAAAATTAAACCTCTTTCATAGACAATTTTCGAGAAGCCTGATTATAGAGGAAGAGATATATGTACCTGGATGAAGAAGTGGGGATAATGGAAACTTCTACAAATTTCTAGTTTTTTTTGATGAGAAAAAACACATTATATTTATAATCTTTTCACTTTTGATGCATCATTAATTCATAAGACGATATAAGTTTCAAGAGTCATACCTCAGTCAAAGTGAATATCACGTCAAAACCACCTTCAGTGTTCTAATGACATTCACCAGTCTTTGACCCCTTATAACTCTAATTTCCTCCCTCCATTCCCTTCCTTAGGCCACTATCCTTGACTATAGTTTTGATTTCAGAATCTAAGAGTAGGAAAGTTTCAAATAACTGGGTAAAATGGAGAATGCTAGGCTAATGTCTTTAAGTAAGTAAGAAGACATAGAATTTAACATATAAGAGACTAGATTTTGCTAAGAGCATAGAGTTTGTTTATGGTAACATGATTAAGATAGAATAAACAAAAACAAACATACGTGGATGGATATTTTGGAAATATTTTGTAATTGCTCCTATTTTCTCAATAAATTAGTATACAATATAATATGAGAATGAAAATTGTGAAGATAGTGATGTTTGGAAAGAAGGAAGATTGGGATTATGATATGCAGCCATTTAAGAATATGGAAAATTGCCATCTAAATTATGATTTAATGCAATATAGTCACTTAAAGTGGAAAACTGATCAATGATGGCATGTCCTATGAACATTGTAAAATTTTGAGATTACTTGATGTAAAGATCTTGAATTTCTAAAAAGACCACTTAGCATTGCTTTGTGTTGACTGTATAGAGAAGGCATCAGGAGAGCAGAATTTAACCTTCAGGTTTAGCCTATTACATTGCAGAAAATCTGGAATGGGTGACACCAAGTCCTGTGAACTGGGTGAAGGAAAATGGAAGACAAAAAAGGGTTTGGGTGTGATGGATAGGGACAGTGTTACAGGGAAAGGTATTAAAATTAAAACTGTAGGTTCAAAGAAAGTCAGAACATTATTGAAGTAAAGAAGTGATAGCTGATTGCTAATATTAATATTGAGAACTGGATGGTAGTCATTTGTTGGCAGTTCAAGGTATGACTTTGTTATTGAGAAGAGGGTAAGGAACTGAAAGAGTCAGGAGATTGGAAAGATCATCTACATTGACAATGAAATCACCAAGAATACTGGAAACTGGTGTAATGATAGTAAACCATACCTAAATTCTTCTATGAGGAGTTAAACGGGAAGAGACGATCTGATGATAAAAAGTGTTTCAAGTGCCTGTGCCTGTTCTGCTGCTGTGACTGCCACTCCAGGAAGCCAGTACCAGGAAGAGAGCACTCTACCCACCATGAAGAGGAGGTCCATGAGTCTGATAGGAAAAAGGAGAAGCTGGGTCTTTTCTCCAGGAAGCTCTACATGAGAAGATGATTTATCTAATGTGGTTCCTGCTCCTCAGATCTCTCACAAAGGAGTCAACCAAAAGTCATAAATGCTGAAGAGCTTCACCAAACATCACCAGGAGCACTTGCCTATGATCTTCAGCCATGCCTGTGAGGACATGAAGAAACTCTTTTCCATAATGTGAAAGAAGAGACCCCAGGAGTCACTCCTATATCCTGGTCATCTCTATGATGAGATGCTGAGTAATGAGCATATCGTGTCCAAGACCTGCCTACTAGTGACTGCCCTGGTTAGGATCCTCCTGAAAAGGACATCTGTGGATTTTATTCCAAGAAAATTCCAATCAAGTGCAAGGATATAATTATAAATATGTTCACAGCAGCATATAGTAAAAATATCAAATATGAAGAAAATGTGTAAAAATGGGTTATTGTTTAAGTTAATGATAATGAACCCACATGATGGGAATCTATAAAGTTATTCAACATGCTGTAATTCCAAAAACTGTTCTAATTTGGAAATACATTGGCAAATTAAAATAAGGCACGCCTTAATTTCATAGCTCCTTAAATATGCAAAGAATAGGGTCTATAATTGATTTTGAAACCATGGTTCTCTTATCCTATTTCTGGGTATTACCTGAAAATCACACCTTTAAAGAGATATACACTGCCATGTTTACTGCAGTCTTATTGACAGTAGTTAAGAGCTGGAAACTAACTAAGTATCCTTGAACAGATGAGTAGATGAAGAAGATGTGGTATAGATACACAACGGAATTCTACACAGCTATTAAAAAAATGAAATCTGTCATTTGCAACAACATAGATGAGCCTAGGGGGAATTACACTTAGATAAGTCAGAAAAATAAAGACAAATATCCTATGATTTCATTCATATGTGATATATAGAGAAACCAACCAAACAAATGAATCAAAAAATAGACTTTCAGTCTACGGAATCAAATCAGTGGTTTTCAGAAGGGAAAGTGGATGTGGATGGACAAAACAAGTTGGGCAAAAGGGTCAATAACATGGTGAGGAATACAGCTGGACTGTTGGTAAACAGGTGGCAAATGATGCTGACGCATACCTGATATATATATATATATATATATATATATATAGATGTACAAATGTTATGATGCTTTCAATAATGTTCTTTCAATAAAATTAAATATTTAGGTGTGTCTGGTGGCCTAGCAGTTTAGTTCACTGGATGTAGCCCACATACATCCCAAAGCTCCTGGTTCAAGACCTGGGGCTGTCCCGTAACAACTAGCATGAACAACTAAATAAAAGGAATAGAGTGCATCTTCCCCTTCTTTCTTCCTGCTTGCCTGCCTACTTGCCTTCATTCTGGCCTGCCTCTTTTCTTTAAAAAAAAATATATATTAAATTAAATATTAAATATATATGCCGATGAGCAAAAAAAAGTGTAAGTATACATATTAGAGTGTGCTACATCTGCATGACAGAATTAGAGGTATATTATCTTCTTTATAATTTATCTATTATTTCCAAGATACTAAACATACAACCTATACATATAGAGAATGTTAAATTGATACATATGTTTGTGTGTGAGTGTGTGTAATTTTAACTAGTTCCCCAACCTCACCCCATACAAAAGAAATGTATTGCTTTAATCATTGCTCTGAAGATTAAGCTCTCATTTTGCACAAATACAAATAAAAGGTCATCTTTTCTATAACACACACACAAACCCACATATATACATGCATGCATGCATATATACTATAATATATACAAAAGTTGTTAATCATGCCATGGTATTACCTTAAAATTTGTTCAAAAGAGAGCATTTCAGTAGAGTCTAATAATATTTTTTTTTCATTTTAACCATCCTTTAAATTAAGGACCTCTGGATAACTGTCAGAATTAAATTTTAAAAATTAATGGGATATTTTCAGATTATTTTAGGTGCTATGGTAAAAATATTTTATGTTGGAGCATAATCATTTCCTTGCTCAAAGCATTTCTATTGAGCATCTACCTTTTGAGCCACCAAGAAAGAGTAAGCAAACATTCATTCTCGCAAACCACACGTACATTCTCTATTTTATAAGGAAGTTAGATACTAGAATGATTTGAGCAAGAAAATGTGTATATTCGGGGTAAGATCTAATAATTTTTTAATTAAGAAAAGCAGTTATGTGAATATTTATGACACTGTCATTTGACATGACTTTTAAAACTCCAAGAGAGTTTCTGCCAAAAATAAATATGAGAAGTATCTTACGACCTGTACATGAACCCAAACATTAGACACATATAAAACAATGTTACTAGTATTTTTATCCATAACATTTTGCTTCAAATTGAAAGAAATTTTCATTCCAAATGGAATGCATCCTTGAAAAATTTGGGCGACATAACGTTTCTCTATTTCTACTTCTGAATTAAATACTAAGCTTGCACAGTACATCTATAAGCATATTTAATGGCTTAGATCCCATTAGCATTAAAGGACTAAATATAACTTTGATATTATTTCCTAGAGGAATTTTTAGAGTTGAAATAACTAAAGTTCGGGGACATAGCACAACTTTTTATTGTCTACATGTGGTATAAAACCCGTCTCCTGATTTACAGTATTGCAATTTTTACTTTTTTATTAACTGCCTGAGCTACATAAAGGATTCATCTTATTTCAAAGCAATTATTATAGGTACCCACTTGAATTGCAGGTAGCGTATCAGACTTTGGTTTCCTTTTATGTCATATTCTGTGTTGTCTTACCTCTTTTCTAGCAAAAGAACAGAACACAGAATGAAGCCTCAGTGAATGATTGAGTTCTTGATCTTCACTGAAAATGCGGTGAAGATAAACATAGCAGATGGCATTTTCAATTAAACATTCTAGATACTGTTTCTCAGACCATCTCAAGAACACTTGAGCTCAAGCCACATAACTAATCATTTTAAACAAAGTATATTTCAAGATATTCTTGTGATCTTTATTTGAAAAGTATATATGGAGAGAGGTGTAGTTTTCTAAAACAGGGTCCATTCACTGATATTCACAAGGTTTCCAGCTAAGGGAGGATATGGGCACTGTTTCAATGTTAGGCCCTCCAATTAATATTCTTTATAATCAGTTGAATGATCTTTATAAAATGCAGATTTTTCCTATTGCCCAATGGGTTGAAACTATAGATTTTAATCATGCAACAAGAAAATCTACATGATCTTGAGCTTACCTGCCCTGCTGGACACCGGTTTCCACCCCTGTCCGCCTTCCTTTTAACACACCATATAATTCAGGAGTATTGCATTTCTGGAAGACATAGCAGCTATTTTCCCAGAGCAGTCTGTGCTGATGATGACCATACCACAATATTATAATGTTCTCTTCACTCCCTTACCTTTCACACTAGACTCCAGGTTCCTTATTGGTAAGGAACAAGTGGCATTTGCTTACATATCTCCAGGGCTTTACACAGTAATTGAAACTCAGAGTATATATTGGAAAAGAAAAAAAAAAAAGTAAAGAAAAAGAAAAGACGGGGACTGCAAAATGTCTGAATCATCTGAATATCTACTGATTTTGTCCAGTAGGTTTGTATCAAGAACCTAGGAATTCCAAATCTCTTGGCATGTTAAGGCATGCCTATACGTATAATTAAACTTAACCGAGCAATTAGATCACATGCAGATCAACAGTTCCCAGTTCCAAATTTTATTATAGGACAGACTTGTCATCTGCAGATGTTGTTAAAATGTAAATTTCCCCCATCCCATCCCCAGACTGTGGTGCAGTCAGTTTATTTTAGAGCAGTCAGTGAAAAGAAAAAACAGCGGCAGCAACAGCGATCAGAACACACCGAGAGATACTATGATTGATGTGATATCCTATATCCCTGCAATTACAACATTTGGCTGTCAAACACCAGGGTGTTAGATAAGTCAAAATTCACTATTAGGTTATGTACTGAAAAGCTATGCTAACTACACTCCATTGCAATTAAAATGCTGTTTGCAAACAGGTCGGAAAAATGACCAGCAATTTCCTTTTTTCCCCATTATTGATTTATTGCTGTGTATATGGGATTCATTCTATTATCGGTGTATTACTTCAGTCCAAGTGATGCTACTCTGCATATGAAGAGAACCAATGTCAGATAATCTACATTCACGTTCTACAAATAAGCATGTAATACTGATGTTCTGATATAATCTTCCCATTTATTTCACATATACACCAAGGATAATTGTTTAGGAGTTGAATAAAAATATACTCAACATGTCTATTTTCTTTTTTTTTTTTTTTTTGCATTTCTTTGATTTCAAATTATTCAAGCTGTTCAGGTTATTAAACAGTGAATCCAACTTACATGACAATATAGAAATATGCCATGCAGACTCTTATAGAAAGCTCTTGAAGAGCTTCTATTATCTACTGAAGAACTAATGCAGTTCCTTAATTGTGCCTGCTGGGTGATCAGGCAAAACAAGCTGAGGAATTCAGGCCCACACAGAAATGCAAGGCTGCAAAGACATTTGCTCAGCAAGAAAGGCTGAAGAAGCCCTTTGACAAATGAGACAAGCAAGTCGAGTAATAATAGAAGGGCTTTTTGAACATTTTCAGTAATTTGGTTATAACTAACTCTAGAGTGCATTAGCAGAAGAAAATTCTTAATCAGACTCTACTTTTCCATTAGAGAGACTAATTACAGTGTGTCTTTTATGGGTAGATTTATTTTTCTCCCATAAAAATGCTTAGAAAATGTAAACACATTTTTTTGAACTTCCCTTCGTCCACATTTCTGTTTTCTGAGAGGGCCGAGTGCTGCTGTGTTGCGGAGACAGCACAAACAGAGGGCACTGTTCACTAAATAATCCCCTTTCTGCTGGCCACTGATTCACTCAAATCCATATTAACAAGACAAAGAATCCCATCTCTCAAAGGGAGTGTCTATTGTAAAATCTTGTTTTTACAAGTCTGGTTGAATTCCACCATCCTCATTTCTTTTAGAAGTTTTAGAAAAATGACTTTTAATCTGAGTGATTTTTTTCCTTTTACTGAATATATCTATTGCTAGGTCAGTGATCTGCCTAACAAGGTATCTAATTTATGAGGCTGCCTGGCAGGAGGGCTATTCATATCATGCCTCAGTGACTAAGATCACAGTTAATCCAATACAAAAAACTGTATTTTGAGTCACGTCCTCCTCAAAGGTAGAGTAACTCTTGCCCTGGAGGCATGATCATGAAGTTAATAACTGCAGGAAAGAAATTACGAAGATATTGGAGTCATTTACTTTTCTTTCGGGAGTGGAGGGCTTTCCAATCATGTGTGCATAACTACTAGACTAACCACATTGAAATCTAGAACCAGCCAACATGGGAACGAGTATCTGTGGGTGCACTAGCCTATTACGCCAACCTAAGCCATGGCAATTGGAAGTGATAATATCTGCATGACTTTGCCCAAGGTTACTGCAAAATTAAAATGGCTCACTATCTTCAATAACAATCTACCAAATATATAACACAAAATGCCTGCTAAAAACCAAGTAGCCGACGACAGGGCAGTCTTGGATCCAAGATTTTTGTAACTTGCCTTGAAAGAGGGAGGAAAGTTACAGACCTCCTGTTCTAGGAGTTGTAAGAACTTTCAAATTTAGGCATCCAGTGATTATTTCTTCTACGTTGATTTGCTAATCCAAGTAAGTCAAATACAAGCAAATTCGCATGGCTTGAACTAACTGCAAAATGCAGATGATTACCGTGAAAACATTTTTTATGACAGTTGTAATCTGTGAAATGCTTAATGCAATTTAGCTAGTGTAATGATCTTAAAATATTTTGAAACTTTAATCTTGACAGGACAATAAAAAACCTATTGTGGCACATACTCAATCTATTTTAAAAGAAAATATTCACTATTTCTTGTTTTTTTAAATAATTTTAAATATGAGGGTTTTTTTTTCTTTTTTGAAAGAGGAAGAAAGCAGGCAAGAATGCAAACTAGTAAGCAGGTGGGCAGGCAGGGAGAGAGAAGGAAGTAACATTTAAAATTTATTTCCTTGTTCATTTTAGTTGTTCCCCCCTAATCTGGGTCCTTGGATTTTAGACTCGGCCTTAACACCTGAGCTACGGGGCATTCGTACACCTGAGAAATTTCAGGAAACCCTCATTACGTTTTTCTTATCCTCCTGTATTGCTTTCTGTGTTTGCTACTGAAGGATTATCACTTTCTTGCATTCCTGATATTTTTAGCAATGTTTCTTTCTATAATTTAATTGAGAAATATTTCCCTTTCTGCCCTTATTTCACTTTACGACTGCTGCCATATTTCAGAACAATGCATTTTTATTGAATATAGGGTTAATATGTAAGATAGCAATACTAAATTATTGTGAGAATATAATAATCAAATTATACTGAGCACTTAATATATGTCACCCTTCAACTACATGCTTATATCTGGAACACTGCTAGGTAGCTCTTCATCTCAGAAAATTAGAGAATGAAATTTCTTTCAGATGGAATGCATGGATGGATATATATATATATCCATACACACACACACACACACACACACACACACACACACACACACACACACACACACTCAAGCTGTCATTCAGTAAATATTTTTGACCGCCTGGATTAAGCACTGAGGATACACGGTGAATAAAACAGACAAAATACTACTTTTCATTCAGATTTGTCTTCTAATGGGAGTTTTGAGTTCACTAAAGGATTTAGATAATAGAAAGATACATAAGCTGTAGCCAAACAGTATACATGAAAAATAGCATAAAATAAAAGCTTGGCTGAAAGTATACAGGTCAAAAGCCATGTACAACGCCCAGTATTTGACAGAGGCTTAACATAAAATAGGTGATAGGAGTGAATTTTTAAAGTTCTTAAATAGTTAAGACTAAGTAATGCATGGACCTCACATTTGACTCTTGACTTTCAAATAAGATAAATTAATCCAGGAAGTCAATGTTCAAAAATCGTATATGGCACAATGAAAATTCTGCAGAAATGCATCCTTCTTGTGTTAGACTCCATAATGATTACACATTTTTTCCTAACTCGCATAAAAATACTGAAAGACACCAAGTGACTATAAACATATTGAAAGATGAAATAAACTGAGTTTTTTCTCAGCTCCATAAATTATTAAAGAACTAGAATTTTATAATATTTTAGAGTATGCAGCTTGCAAATCCTTTAATAAAAAAAAATAGGAAACCTCTAAAAATTTTCTCCAAACTTAGAAATTACAAAAATATAGAAGAATTTAAGACTATAGTGAATATAAATAGTACCTGGATTATAGTTCTCTGCCAGCTGAGTAGAGATATGCAAATTGATTTTTTTGAGATCCACATAATTAATAGATAATTTAGTGACATGATTAATTTGCCTTTTGAAAGATATTATCCCAAAGTTTCCAGGTCTAAAGAAAAAAAGACTGACTATAACTGAGTTGCAAATCTAAACATCTCTTTAAAATGTCTTTTTAAATCCATAACAGATAATGAAATATGAATTTTAACACAGGTCTTTCTGTTGCCCAACATAACTTTTGATCTATTATGTCAACAGAAAGAATTCTGTGGTTATAATACCAAATGTCAAACTAGGCTTTACTGTATTCAATAACTATAATGCATTTTAGCATTTCTTATTCAAAGTACAATTTCTAAATATTTTAAAATTATTTTCATAGTAGACTGAACAATTTAACGAGATAATTAAATCAAGGAACTACTGAAGGACAAAACATTTAGATTTATTGGAGCAAGCATGAATCAATTTATATGTAGTATATTTGAAGTTGAATTAATAATGAATGAAATTATTTTCTGGCATAGAAATGTGTTGGATAAGAATGCTTTTTACTTCAATAAAGTTCAGTTGATAATGCAAAACTGATCTATCTAGCTTTGTAAATAAACACTGGGAGAACTTTTCTATAATTCTAAAGATATATTCAGCAAAACACGAATTATTTTTTAATTTTGATTAAGGCCATTGGGAGGGTCAACTTCACATGTCATCTGGGCAGCTTTAGCTAGATATTGAATCACTATTCAGGATGCTTCTGAAAAGGTAACTCAACATTTAAATAAGTGGATTTTGAGTAAAAGCAGATTAGCTTCTATATTGTGAATAGGCTTCAATCTACTGAAGCTCTTAATAGAACAAAGACTGGTCTCCCTACAGAATTGGGAAGTCTGCCAGCTGATTGCATTAGAACTTGAGCTGTACCTTTTCCTTGGGTCTCTGTTCTGCTTTAAGAGGCTATGCCTTAGCCATTAAGCCAGAGGGGTGTACCATTGAAACCAACTCTTAAAATTTCTCTCCTATCTTTTCTTCCCATAGGGCTTGGTCTGTTTCTCCAGGAAAACCAAATACAACCATAAATATAACTTATAGATGATTCCCAGTTTATCAGAGTTTCTAGAATCTGTAACATCTAAATACATAATACATTACATTTTGGATAGTTTGGTGAAATGTTAGTATGAATAAATATGAATATAAACTGAATATAAAATAAACACACAAGTCTTTGGGGTAATTTAACCAACTAAAGAGATCAATGAGTAAGTATTAAGCATACTATTAGGTAAGGCCAATAGAAAAAGGCAAGTATGCACATAGAATCACTGAAACAAGAAAAATGATATATAATGAAGAATGGAAAGATTTTCATAGGACAATTTTATTAAATAAAAAAAAGAAATTAGCTAATTTTCTGTAGACTGTTACAAAGCATACAAAAGACTAAATTTGACTCTATTGAATTATTATTGAATGTCTAATGTTTAGCAGGTCCTGTGAGTACTGACTACATGTAATCCTTTGCTGCAGAAATCACATAGCATTTTCATATTACAAATTGGGTAACAGGCTTAAAAAGTTAAGCAACTTGCTCCTGGCTATATAACTAGAGTAACTCTAGAGTACTTTTAAATTAAACTCTGACTGGCTTCAGAACCAACCTTATAATGTGCTATGCTGAGAAAATAAACAATCTACCTAAAAGCATTTGGACTCTTACAAACTTGAATGAGTTTTAAATAAGTGTACAATCATTAACATCGTGTTTAAAATTAGACCTTTTCAATGGAATTTTTTTTAAAAAGATAACTTCCAGAGACTCCTTACATATTGGCTACTGTACATTTGTTCCTCTAGTACTTAGCTTTATTCAGTTAACTGACCTACACTATATTACAAAAATAAATCATTTTTTCCTGGGTAAATGTGCTCAGGATATTTAAATTGACAATAAGAAGTCATGAAAAACATCACCTATGGCAAAGAAAAGTAGAATAAATCTTAACCATGCAGAATACATCAAACTACAAAGTTCCTGATAGCTAAATAAATCACCACTAACACAAAAAGGCTAGCCACAGAATGGAAAAAGATATTCACACGATGTACATCAGACCAGAGTGCTATCTCCAAAATATATAAATTGCTCATGAAACTCAACAACAAAAAAGGAAATGACCCATTAAAAAAAAAAAAAATAGGACAAAAGAGTTAATCAATTCCTTTCTAGATAAGACACACTAAGGCCTGCAGACACATGAAGAAATGTTCTATATTACTCATCACGAGAAAAATGCACATAAATAATATATCACCTCACAGCAATGAGAGCGCTCTGTATCAGGAAGAGCACAAAGACCAAGTGCTGGAGAGAGTGTAGAGAAAAAGAAACCCTTCTACACTGTTGGTGGGACTATCTCTTTGTGAAACAGTATGGAGATTCCTCAAAAAATAAAATAAAATGGAGTTACTATTTGGTCCAGCAGGACCACTTCTAGGCATAAACCCAAAGAATACAAAACCACTAATCAGAAAAAAAATATTTGTACTCTTGCATTCATAGCAACATAATTTACAATAGCCAAATGTGAAAACAGCCAAAATGCCTGTCAACAGATGACTGGCTAAAGAAATCGTGGTTTCTAGACTCACTGGAATAAGTTATTTTTTCAGGGAGTCTGACCAACAGCAAATGTCAACATCAGTTTTTGTATAACTCCTGTTTTTTTCCTAATATAGTGCCATGTGGTTATTTAAAAAGATGAAATTGTACCTTTTGCAAACCTGGATGGAATTGAAGGTGATTATGCTAAGTGAAATAAGTCAGAAAGAAAAAAATAGAAGCACAGGATGGTTTTACTCATATGTGCAATATAAATAAAGGAAATGAACAGATAAATCACAACAAACTTCACAGGAAGTTGGAGGCTGGCTATAAGATGGGGGGAGACTAAAGTGGGGAGGGAAAAAAGAAGTTAACATGTTGGGGATGGCACTAGAGATCTGGTGGATATTAAATGCACACATATTGAAGTGTAAATTCATTATCTTAAAAACCATAGAGCAATATCGACTAAAGTAAAAAATAAGAGTTTATTTTAAAAGTTATTAAAATGATGTTACTGGGATTTGAAAAAATAACACCATTTGAAAAGACTCTTGATACACAGTACATCTATTATTTCTTGCATACTCATTCCTTCTATAATCATAAAACCACATTTTAGATCTTCAGTTCTCTAGGGGACACTCTAACCTTGAAAATAGAACTTCCTTTGTCTTCCTCTTCATGAACCTAATTTTACTAACAATTGTATAATAATAAACAAATGTAGATCTAATTTTCTGTATGTTACAGTAACGTTTTGGTGTCACAAAGATCATTTTAATGTTATATATTCCATTCACTAGTAAGTATTGTTACAGATTCAAACCTTTGTATAGAGTTATATCAGAATTCTATATATACAAATGTGTACATTTATTTTTATACGGAATACTGCATCTACCTGTAAACATATTTAATTATATAATACATAAGGGCATATTTTGAATATTTAAAAATATTTATTGACATCATGTGCTTATAATTTTACTAATAAACTACCCCTTTTGTTTTACATTTAATCAATACATTTATTTCCCCAAACTAAGTTATTTTTCTTTTCTTTTTTTTTTTTTTTTTTTTTTTTTTTAAGGAAAGGTACAGGCTTGAATAAAGGCAAGCAGGCAGGCAGGCAGGAAGAGGAGGAAAAACACTTTATTTTATTTCCATTTAGTTGTTAGCGGGGGTTGTTCCCCACCCCAGACCTGAGACTTAAACCCAAGGGTATGAACTTCAGAGGTAGTTGACCTAACCAGTGTTCTACCAGGATATGCCAGTAAGTTATTTTTTAGGGAGTCTCGAAACAGAAAATGTCAAGATCAGATTTTGTATAATTTCTACTTTTCCTAATATAATACCATCAAATAATGTAACACAAGTAAAAGGTAAGGAAAGTGGTAAGCTATTGCTATTGGAAGTACTTACTTGGGGAAAGCTTGAATGTCACACTCCTATGTGATGACTAAAGTAGAAGGAGCTGGTTTAAAAAAAATGAGTGTTTCTGCTTTTCAACAGTTATAATTTGAAACACTTAAGAGATTAACAGAGAAGTTCAGTTGAAAATTTGGGGTCAGATTACATATCATGTTTAACCCTGTGAAATTGTTGCTATTTCATCAGTTGACCTACACTAAAGGTATTGCTATTAGTTTCAACCAATATGTAGATTTGAGCGAAATCGGCATACAACTGTGATATTGCTTAGGAAGACTAAGAAAAACGGTCTCAAAGAAGAACTCAGGGGAAGAGAAATTCATCCTGATAAGTAGTTATTTACAGAGCATTTTCTGATCTTCCTTGATTTAGGATGTTAATAATAATAAAGTTTGAAACTGAATTAAAAATTATTCTCTAGTGATTAGCTGCTACTGGGTCATAGAGAGTAAACAGAGGATAAAGCCATAGAAATCTTTTATTTTTTTCATAATCCCTCACTATTTGGGGAAGTCAAGATTTGGTGAGATACTAAAACATCCAAACAGCAGAATTTTGGTTTATCATTGGATTAAAGGAGTGAAAGACAACAGATGCTGTGGGTACTTGCAGCTTTCTAAGATCAATCTTCCTTCAGCTACCAGAATTCTTGAACCCACTCTCTCCTGTAGTCCAGCAACAGATCTTTTGGGTGAAACATTTGTTTTCTTCCTGTTGGGAATGGTTATGTGATACAGGGATGGTCATTTTGACAAAATGATGAACCTGACTACAATTATTGCGGAAAGGTGTATAACTCAATTTAAGCCAATGTAAATTTGGTTTAAGACTTTGTTGTCTCAAACTCTTGGGAACGAAATATTACTCTGCTAGACTTGAAACTGGGAGGATACACGTCTGTAGATGTTAGGAGCTATCATTTAGAGAAATCACTGCGAATGAGGTCACCATGAAAGAGAAGAGAATCAAGACATGGAAACTGGAACTTCCTCGTATATTTTTAAGTCTTTGAATAAAGATATGCCTAAGACATTTATTTTCAGTATTGGGCACAGGTTCCTTTTGGTTTAAGCAAGTTTTAAGTAGATGTTCTGAACTTTCCTCTTTTATTTAAAACTCCTGACTAATAATACATGAGGAAGATGAGGCTGAAGAAAAGGGAAAAGCAAGAAGTTCCTAATCTACCGCCTGCCAGATAATGCTTTTGGAGACCAAATGTTCCTTGGGAGATTTCAGCATTTAAGGATGCCATGAGATGACTTCAGCTATTAACCCTGCATTTTATACAAGTTTATAAAATAATAGAATGCTACATGCTAGAATCAAGAGAAAAATCATTATGAAATCCTAGTTTCTGTTAGACCACTTCTCAAACTGCACCTATATAAATTGTAATGGAGATAAATGCTACTTCCATTGTATTTTTCAGAAGCTCTTATTGTAAAAACTCTTTTCTAACCCAAATGTTTCATAAACATTCAAAATTTGCTTTAATTAGAAAGTATTTCTCTATAAGAAAATAAATTATTCTTAAAGTCTGTGCTTTCAATCATTCTACTTTTTGAAATGTCCTTTTACTAATTTTTCCCCAGAGAGGGTCTTTCTTTAAGCTCAACTAAAAAACCACCATTCCAAGGCAATCTTGAGGATCCTATCTCTCTCTGAACCCATAATATAAAACATGTATATCTTCCCTTGTTTTTTCTTTCCATAAATATCACATACTTATTAGTATTAGTCAGATGCTGTGTTCATGACTGAGAATGAAAAAAAGTGTCTAGAATATATGCCCCTCTTTAAAGAATTTTAATCTAGAGGAATTACAAGTAAGTACAATATTAATTCACTGACCTCTGAAGAGAGCTTCCAAATACATAATTACAAGTGAGAAAATCCAGGGAAACAGGAAATGTATCAGGTAATGAGGAAGGAGGTGGGAGGGAGGAGAGATTCTGCTGGTGCTAGATATCCCATTGCTGAAGATACCTGCGCATCCAAGAGAAAGGCTAAGTTGATCAAGAAGGGAAGAGAATCATTAAATGACTGTAAATAAGGGTGTAACATATCCAGGCTGCATTTTAAATATTTACTTTGGCCTTACAATGGAGTATGAATAAGGTAATTCATTCACACAAATTTCTTCACCTGAGACAGTTGTGTTTCATTCTTGTTGTCACAGTTTAATTATAATATAATACGTCTTAGTGTTGACATGTGGGGTCACTCTTGGAGTGTATTATGTTGGAAAAATTAGGCTGAAAGAGGCAAGAGAGGCCTGTGGGAAATCTGTTGCAAGAATGCAGCCTAGAGAGAGACACCTGAAAAAAACTGGTAGCCAGGGAAAGGAGGAAAAATAGAAACTCTTTGTTTCATCCTAGGCAATTATTTGGGACTTTGATTAGCATTTAATGCATTTTGTTTCTTTAGGATTCATTCTTCATGTATTTATTTTCTGAATTCAATCTTAAATGCTCTGAGGGCAAGGACTTCAGACTTCATGTGCAAGTTCTGTTTTTCTTCCGAGATTAGTGTAAGGCCTCAAAATGCTCACAAACTAAATGTATTTTGACTTGAATAACATTTTACCAGTACATTTTATAAAGGGGCATAAGTGATTAAAAGCCTCTGTTGGGTTCTTTATTATTCATGGGAAATGGAATTTTATCCTCGAAGAATAACACCATGCAGAGTGTGCAGTTTTAACTCTTTCCTCCTAGACATCCTCTTGAATGATTTCATCAGAATGGGTCATCAAATGAGATCTCTAGTTTAAAAATAATTCCAAGTTTTGCTATCACGATAAGGAGCACGAACAACTAATTGTGACACAAGAGAAATGGGCTTGGTGAAAATTTTTTTGACTTAATTACTAAATTATCCATTTTTGTATATTTGGCATAAATAAGTCTTCTTACATATATTGTTTCTATAGTATATAGCCTTTTTATATGGTTCATAATATTTTATTAAAATGACTTGGACTTGTGTCCGTGAGTTCCTCAAGATAAGAACTATAACTTATGTAGGCTACATATTGCCATCAGCTAGAAGACTGTCTGACCCTCAGGCATTTTATTCCTCTGGAAGCATGGACATTTAAGTAATTGCTTGATAGAAATGATGCCTTAAATGCAACCACACAAATAACGATCATTTCTTGAAATTCCTATCAGTAAAGGGGATAATTTTAATTGTGTATTTGATAGTCTGTGTAGAAACAAGTGAGCATTCAAAATAGTTCCCTCTGCATCCACTGTCCATGTTATAAGCAGATTCTCACACACTACTAATTAACATGTGATCTAAACTTAGAGTGTTCAATTTAAGCTTTCTTCCCAAATGAAATTGTTTTATCGTTTCCTAGGGAATTGCTGTCTAATATTTATCAGCAGGATAACTATGATTCTATACATAGAATCTTGCATTAAATAGCAAATTTGCTGTTCAACAGTTGAAGTCTTCCTTCAGTACTATCATTTCTGTCACCCTAAAATACATACAATTCAACAATGTGTATTGTAGGTCATATTTAATCTGTACTGCTAAGAGCATAATCGCTTAGCAGGTATCCTCAATGTGAATCACACTGACATCTACTCTTTATATTTTATGACCACATTTATTCTTTGTCTGATTTTTCCAGAACTCAATAAAAATTATTTATGCCAAAAACTTCATGACAGATCTATAACTCCCTCATATTTTGACCTACTTTTCCCCAACAACCCCAAAAGGTCCTGACCTCTATTATCAAAATCTCAATGCAGATGGAAGCTCTGATGAGATTCTAATTAAGTGAAAACCTTTCTGTAATTATACATGTTCACTATTTAATGAGAATCTTTCTATAATTAGAAATTTATTTGGACACTTTAAAATTTCACAGACTGTTGCTGAGGTGTCCTAATTCAAACATTTTTCATTCATGATGGGGCAAAGTTCTCTTCCCCACAAATGTATCACTGCCAAGGGAAATTTCTCCTTTAATTAAGTGAACTATATTGTGAAATGATAACTCACAGCACTTAATTTCACTCTTTTCCTCTTCTTAACACACGGCCAAAATTGGTGCCCTAAGTGTATATGAATTTCATACATTTGGTTATGTGTAAAATGTTTATTTATTACCAAATAAAAATCTAATTATCATTAACATAAAATATCTTTGGCATATTTTATCTTGGAAAGAAACACAAAGACTTTTAGCCTTTGGGGAGTTACAGTGACAGTAACAAAAGAGAGACACCAGAAAAAACTACGTGTACAAATGTCTTAATTGGCTAATGACTGGACTTGGGGTACGGAGACATGAAGCTGAGAAATTGTTTACAGTTGTGATGTTTTTTTTCCAGAGCTATATTTACTTTTTGTTGCCTCTCAATATCTTTGATCATTTCATATTGAATCAATAACTAATAGCTTGTCTTTGTTTCCTCCTTCTTAATACCCTAGAGAAATCTATACTCCTTCCAGACTCATGCATTCACAGAAAACCAAGTTTTACTCACAAGCAGAAATAAGGTTCCACACTGTGAGTGAGATAATAATAATAAAGGACACAACTGGGTGCTTGGAATAAAGCTGGATGCATTATTCCTACTGACTGATAGGGTGGTGTCTGAAAAATACTTTCTATGATCCCCAAAACATATTAAGGACTTTCCTTTTTTGGTTGTTATTTGAAATCAATTAATCTTATGACTTCACTCATACGTAGTATATAAAGAAACCAAACAAGTCAAACACATCCAACAACAATAGACTTTTCATCTATAGAATCAAAACAGTGGTTCCAAAGGGAAGGGAGAGGGGTTGGCCAATTTGGTAAAAAGATCAATTACGTGGTAAAGAATAACATTGGACTGCTGGTGGTAAGTCTAATGTATTATGTATAGTTGTTGATTTACAATGATACATACCTTAAATCTATATAAAGTTATGATGCAGTGTTCCTTCAATATTTTCATAATGTACAAAAACATCATCAATTTTTCCCTTCCCAGCTAGAGGATGTCAAGTCTGTCCATTTAGATAATCTTGACAGTTCCCATTATTTAGAATTAATTGTAGCTTAGTGTAAGTTCTGAGGACATGAGGACACTGAGAGTAATAATTTGTTCCAAATCTCAAAGTCCCCTGGTTGATAAGAACAGAAATACCTAATATTCAGCTCAGCTGTGTCAGGGCTCTGAGTGGAAGTAAGGGAAGCCAGTTAGTATAAGGTGTGATGTGACCTCAGACTTGTCTATCTTATGTAGAAGTAGTCATTATACTGGTCTCCAGGGATATAGTGGAATAAAATGTAAATACATGGATGTACTGTGCAACATTTTAGTAAATATAAAACATTGATAACTTTAAGGAAACTCGATCTGTCGCAATTTCCAGCCCTCCCCCAAAAATATTAGTAAAAAATGCTGTTTGAATATTTAACAATATTTAAATAATATGGTGATTATATTAATACAAAATCATTTCAGAATAATCTTTGGAAATTTAAAATAGAACTCAAAGGTTTAAAAAATGAAAAGACTTGCTCTTAATACTGTACTCAAAATGTTCAAGAGTTAATGAGTACATGAACTATGTAAAATCTTCCCTTATGAAATGTATACCATCAAAAAAAACATAGAGGCATTGCTTCCAATGCTTATGATTGAAATACGCATGGTTTATCTAGTATTTCTTTGCTATCTAGGTATTGGTACTATATAAAGTATTTTACTTTGATTTGCTGTTAATCTTGAGTAAATTTGTGTAATACGTATGTTTAATCATCCCAATTGGATTTTTAGGTTGAGAATAAGAATGAGTGTTCTTTTCTAAATATCTCCCATGAAATCAAGGGCAGATAATTATGGGAACAGAGAGCTAGTTCAGGCTGGATGTTAGTATAGCAATTTAAGAGTGTCCTTTTCTTTTCCAAAGCAGAAATTCAAACTTGTGAAAATGCAAATGTTTTTCTAGTGAAAGCACATATTATTTAACCCATCAGAAATTATTTTTATGTTTAGAAGTTATATGGATGATTTGTTACTCTAAATGAAAGTAGATATTGTCTTATATTGGAACTTCTCAAAATCTTCAAACAGATGCAGTTTACCTATTATCTATCCTAGAGTATTTTAATAGACTACTTAAATATGCAACCTTTCAATTTATTTTCTTCAATGATTATTATTTACTCCAAGAGAAAGTTTGCATTTATGGATAAAATCATTTATTTATGACAGAATGAATCTTTTAAATCTGATAAAAATTACAAAGTTATAAAGTATATTGAGTCCTCTAACAGATGACTTAACTTCTACACTTTCTGACATTTTCTGCAATAACATTTTATTTTAAATGTCAACCATACATAAATTCTATCTCGTCACAGACACTGAGATGTTCAAAAGTTCTCAATTGTAGACAGAGAAAGGGGAAATCAGTCTAGAGAAAGGGAAAGAAAGAATAATTTTAAAAGCTTATACCTAAAAATGGCTTCGAATATTCATCCCTTCCGCAGTTAAAAAAAAAAAAAAAGCCAACCTGAGATATAGCAATAAATTATGCAATGCGTCATAAATTTTGAATTGCCCATTGTAATTGTGGCACAATGTTTCAGAACAATGTCATAGTGGAGGAAACATCAAATACCACTTCTTCCTGTGTTTGCAATAAAATTTCTTTATATTTAAAGAAAAAGGATACCACAAATATAAAGTAAAGCAATCTATCAATATTTTAGAAGTGAGATAATTCCCAAGATGCTCAAATAAGCCCATCTACTTCTGTTTTCATAAGGCTTAGAGACCAAAAAATTAATTTTTAAAGAGCTGTCTAGTTCTAATATGCAACAGCACAATTGTATGTTATTTTTAATTACCATAAAACATTGATGATGTTTGGGGCATACATGTTAACTACAGGATATTTTTTACAAAATTGAAGTTTCAATATTGTCTATTACTTCAGATGATGTTTCTAAAAACTGTGGATAATTTAAAAAATAACACTAACTCAATAGCTGACTATAGGAGATATTTATTCCTAAGATCACTTCTTTTCAACTTGCATAGTTTTTCCTACTTAAATTCGTTACCTTTTAGATGAATTACTAGACAGATCTCTATTTCTGTTCTCTTCTTTTCCTGCTGGGGGCAATATCCCTACATTACTACTTAGGAAAAGACTAGAAACTACAAATAGAGAAACAGAATATTCTTTTAAGCAACAATCTGTGTCACTGAAGAAAAATGGGGGCAGTATGCCAAATATATGTCCTAATAAAACATTTTAACAATGGCAAATGAGTAAATTTTATAGCTTATTTCTACAACCTGAACAGTAAATTTTTTAAATGATGCAATAATGAATAAAAATGAATTCTTTTTTCCCCACTTGAACAATGATTTTATATAGGAAGTATTTATTACTAAAATCCTTAGAGTCCCCTAAAACTAACTGTACATTTTCTTTTTGATACTTTTTACATAGTTGAAGGGATGGAAGGCAAGAAATGAGTAACAGATTGAAAAGAATAATCTTACTTAGCTACAAAATAGTTAAGGTAATCTGTATAGTTACATTATTATTTTAAATCTTGAGACAAATATTTTTCTTAATTGCAATGATTTTCTTTTAAAATTCACTTTGCAATGCCTATTCAACAATAATGTGAAACAAGCATATTTATTTTTAAAACTTACTGAAAAAATTATGAAAGATCAGGATGAAATACATGTTTCTATTTTATGTACTTATTTTAACTTTGCATAATTGTACATATATGAATAACCAATAACTCTCATTGAAAATCAGACATACACACAGAATTAAACAGAAAAACTGTAGAACACTACACCTTGCCATTTTCAAAATTTCAATTAACCAGAATTCAAAGGGCAAGGAGAGTATTATTTCACCTTTATCCATTAGTTCTTCCTTGACAATTTTGGACTAAGGTAAGCATACTCCTTTTTGATGCACTGAACTACCTACTTCTGGAATTATTTATGTGTACAATTATATTCCATCCTTCCTTTAGTTCTCTTCACATTTGTCCTTTACACACAGGGACTCTGTAAACACAATGATTGTAGTATATTTATTTTTATACCATAATTTATCTAATGCTTACAGATATGACAGATGTATAAAACATTTACAAAATATTTTTCTACAAACTACCTATGAAATACGGTATGAATAAATCTCATCATTTTCTCACTGAGTTTTAGGTAAATACGTATTTCATTTAGTTAAAATGAATAAACACCCCAAAAGACTAGCAATTTCTTTTATATGCATTCAAGATTTGATGCTACCTCTTAGCTTTTTTTAGCACTGGATATTTTCTGGTTAGAAGAAAGACATAATGAGGAAGGAGCACTCACACAGACCTGTCAATAAGGAAAATTGGATCATTTTGGATTCAAATAACACACATGGAGGCTGGATCATGTATTTGTAAAGTATAGTTAAAGATGGATGAATAACAGGAAAGAGGAAGAATGGAAAATAAGAAAATCCCTATAACTACTACTAAAGATAGCAGTAATGATCAGCAACACATTGGCACATCTGTCCTCCTGACACCAAATAGAAAACAAGAATCAAAGTGGATGTCTCGAAGCTCACCACTTTATGATGGAAATTATGGTTGCCTAAGGTGGCTATTCTAGGTTTTTCTGCCAAGAAATTTGATTTTTGGTTAAAAAGAAGATATTTGTAATTCAAAGGGCAGATATTCAGCTAGTGAATTTGAGGATGTATAGATTTAGTTATGGGACTGAAATAAAGATCAGCATCTGAAAGCAGGCATGCCTTGATGGCCCAGTGGAGAAAGCTACCAGGCATAGTCCATCTATATCCCAAGGACCCAGATTCAAGACCTGGGGCCAGGGCAAATAATCAAGATAAACAACAAAATAAAATAAATGTTAAAAAATGTTTAAAAGAAAAAGAAAAAAAAATCCTAAAGCAGGAATATGTAAGGAATAGTTAGTTTCACAACGTCCATCCAAGAACTATCTAGGGAAATGTCTGTGCTGGCAAACTTGAGCACAAAAGACTTTTGACAAGTACATAGCTGTGTAGAATGGAAAACTGAGTTATCAAATATTTGAATCACCAAGTTCTCTCTCCTTGCCTGAACACCATGTTGAACAAGCAATTGATCAAAAAAATTTTTTAACAGGTCATTTGAACCAAAGGGAAAATACACATTTTTTTTTTTTTTTCCTGACAGGAGCATTCTAGTATGCGTGACAGTGGTCAATTAAAATAAGTAATGTATTATATTATTTTATGTATTAACTTCTTACCAGCTTTAGGTAATGAGAGTCCAGCTTTGAGTAAAGGAACCAGTCTCATTGTGTTGACATAATCAAGATTTCAGCCTCAAACCATAGCAGACATCTTGTTTAAAAAAAAAAAAAAATCCTTCAATTTGGTAACCAATCAGCAGTCGTTTATCAAGAATGATAGTTTCTGTCCTTTACTGAATGTATGATAGTACATTCATGTAACTAGAAACATTACTAAAATCTACGTAGCAATTTTATCTGGATTTATTTAATCCTGGAGATAAGCATGGACTAAAAATAGTATGCATACCTGATTACTTCTCTAGTTCTAACCCTATTCTCTATTTTCATTTTATTATAAGAATTATCCAGAATATTCCATCAGTAGCTGTATTTCAAAATGTTTAATAGAAATCAAAAGTTTTCATTTGAACCTGTATATTGCTAAGTATTACAGTTAAAAATAATGCCTATGGCTCTTAATTCTGTGATTTTCTTTCTAATTATTCAGGTTTAACATTGGAGGCATATGTTAACAGCTCAGTCAGGAGTTTTGGGAGACAAACTGGGTTCTGTGACCAGAGGCGTGTCTTGCACATCTCAGTCTTCATTTCTTGGGTATAAAATGGGGATAATCATCGAATACTCAAAGTATTGCTGTGAGGGGAAAAATACGATGGTATTTGCCTAAAGTTGAGGGCACTTCTGGCTCAAAAGAAAAACTCACTGAATGCTTGAATCAAGATATTGGAGTATATTGTAGTCTTGATGTAACTGTTACCAAACACAATGGGTCCATTACCTTGAAGAGCTTGGGTCAAAAGAACAAACCAAAGTTTCCTTAAACAAGGGAAGATTATTATCTGTAACAAGTAAGGACCCAGCGATAAAAACCTAACAGCATTGCCACCGCCCCCCAACCCCCCACCGGCCAAGTGCTCTGATCAAGGACTTTCATTGGAGCTGATCTGAAGAAGCGGGCAGTGATTGGTCAGGGGGCTACGGCGAACGGTTCCAAGGCTACTGCGCAGGTGCTGCTTTTCTCATGCCTGGTCATGCATGCTTAGCCATCACGTGTTTAAAAAAATAATCGTGGCAAAATTCCTCCTCTAGAAGGTGAGTCCAGTATTACAATGAAATCACAGTTACCTTTAGGTCAGTCATCACTTTTTTGCATGCTCAGGCCATAGGATGGGTCAGAGCTACTTAAACTAGCCAAAGATAGTTTTTAATCTACTTACCCCTTTGATCTATTCTATTGTCTAGAATTACATTCCGCAGAAAATTAAGGAAGACTAGGTTTTGAATGACCACTCCACCGTCAAGACCGCCAGGGGCTTCATCAGGTTTTGAGAGGAGCTTCATGGAGAGTGTTTTCCATTGTAATTTCAGCTCTTATTGCCAGCCTACTTATTTATCTAAAAGTAAAGTGTGCCACAGTTAAGCCAGGAAAATAGGTGATTTTTTTTTCTTTATCAAAACTGAAATTTTTGTGGAACTGTGTCTTCTGAGCAACAAGAGAGGATGCTGAATGAAGAGTGGTTTTGTCAGTTATCAGCCTTTGAGTACACTGGGTGCATTTTATTTTATTTTTTTATCACAGAATAAGATTCAAATTGTAACCAAGTTTAAAGAATGTCTCCACATATAAAAGAATTTTGAATTTGGCATATGGTAAATAGATTCCAATCTGGTAATCCCCAAACTGTTTAGATCTGTCAAAACAATCCTCTAACAATTTCAAATAGAACCTTAGGTATTATCCAAGTTTCTTTCACAGTTCGGGCTAGTGAGAATTAGTATTTAGATTCAGTCTGCAAGGTCACACTCTTGGTTATTGAGAGAGTAAGCTGGAACTCATTCTCTTCCTTCACTCCGTCAATGTTTTTCCATTCACTGAGCCACTATTTCATCTCCTAAATCTGACTTTGATCATGCTTCTTACAGCTCTCCCTACCAAATTTTATCCTCAGTTCCACTGGAATTTTCTTAACTCTAGCTACAATCCAATAATATGATATATCCTTAAGGTATAAAATACAAAACGCAGAATTATTGTAAGAAACATGTTAAAGCAAAAACATCCTCATTGTCTGTTCTTCATCTATAATAAATCATAGCATGCTTTCTTTTTATTCAGGTCTACTTAGTATTGACTGCATCTGTTCAATATTGATTCAGTTAGTATAAAACAGATCATATATACTGGATAAAATATTTTAAATGAGAAGTGATTTGAAGGACATCTTATACATTCAATGATTCACACAAGTTTTTCTCTTTCTGGTTTCTTTTTTTTTTCCTTAAAATTTGCTTAGTATCAACTTACTGTTGTGGGGGTGGGGTGGAGAAAAGAAAACAACCCAGAAGCAAAGTGGTAAAATCAAAAGTCAAGGCTTTAACTCAGGGGCTTGGCACAACCCATCAGGCAATAATGCAACTGCCCATCCAGGTGCACTTTAGCCCTCTCTCTTTCCCAAATCCCCTTTCTTCATCCCTTAGGGTCTCTAGACTTTCCTCCATGCCCCTCTCCTTCCCCCAAACCTATTTTCCTGCATTCTTTCAGCTCAAGCCTTTTCCCTTGCCCTTTTAAAAATGGAACTGGGATGGCTACTTTTGGAATCCAATCCACAAACTCCTAAGTTATCAATAATTTGAGTAAAAAGCCTCCTCCTCAATATCAAATCTAATTGTCTGTCTTTGGTGGTCAGTGATAGAAAGAATCTTGAAGCGTTTAGAGAAGAGTGTTTTTTGAGTGGAGCACAGGTAAATTTGAAATAAAGCAACTTTCACATTACCTTCCCTTACATTGCTAATAAAATTGTAATAACATTGGAAATTTTGTTTGTATATGAGGATTTTTCTCTTGACACAGAAAACATTGTTTTAATTCAACATTATTTGATTCATACAAAATTTTAAAAATCCATTGTTAGTAGGAGAAAAATGGCATGTGAGCTAGAAAAGATTAATTCATATAAAATATCAGTCATACTTTCTTCCAAGTCTTACATAGTTATTGTTGTCTGCTTCAACAGATGTAATACCCTTTAAATCATTTGTACTGGAAAAATGTATATTCTTTAGCTCTTGCCATTAAAATGAATATTTTGATCAAACATCTCAATAGTAATAAATAGAAAAAAAATCATTTTTCTCGATAATGTTATCTGCAATATCTTTTAATCAATCAGAGATTTTGAGATAAAGTAAGTTTTATAACATGTAGTCAGACACTAATTTTCCATATAAGGAAGTTCAGACCTAGAGAGCAAAGTTAATTAGTGGCAGAGTAAGAAGTAGAATTTAGTTCTACTGATACAGGAAGCAACATTTGAGTATATCATCATGAATGCAAGAATGGTTTTGATCTTTATATTTATTGCTAGAGATACTTCTATTTTCACAATTGATATCTTTATTTCATTTTGTTC
Organism: Solenodon paradoxus; assembly: GCA_004363575.1. Classification (NCBI taxonomy): domain Eukaryota; kingdom Metazoa; phylum Chordata; class Mammalia; order Eulipotyphla; family Solenodontidae; genus Solenodon; species Solenodon paradoxus. The sequence continues at coordinate 1,140,695 of RJWH01000036.1, forward strand.
AACCTTAAATCATTTGTATCTGGAAATACTTGGTAAGGGATAGAAAACAAACAGAAACAAAATCTATTAATAGCAACCGCACTAAAACTCTTTTCATGACTAATTTGAAAGGAGAAACTCAAAATAATGATTGTTCGTCAGCTTTAACTTTTAACACTTCATTAAATATATGTCCATGATTTGGATTATTCTAATTCTCTCCATTTGGAACACTGCCCTCCAAAACATACTCCATTTTTACCTCTTCTTTGAGACCAAGATAAAATATTACCTTCTCGATTAAACTTGCAATTAAAAAGCTTGATTTTATAGGTAGAAATTATTGCTTCCACATTAAAAAAAAAAACAAAACATTTTTCCTAACCTGGACATGCCTACCACATACTATCTGACATTATGGAATAAATGACCTTTTGAATAATGACTTTCCCCCTGAATTTTAGACTTATCCAGAAAGAGAAGTCATATATTCCCCCTCCCTTACATCTAACACTCAATAAAACATTTTATGAATGAAATAAGTGCTTCTCTGATTTTAAAAGTAGGGGAACTCTAATCTGATACATTTAAGTAGAGTAGAATGGTTTCAGTCAACATATAAAGTTATGGTCAATTGGTACATCTTGGTTCTAAGGTTTCAAAGTAAGATAAAGAATCTAAATTATTCCTTTAAAATTAAAACTGCTTTAAATCTCAAAGATACTTTAGATGAGCCTGCTAGAAGTTAAAATGCATATCAGAAACAAACAAACAAAAAAGGTAGAAAGACAACAAGACTTGGTACAGAATTAACTGAAATGGAAGGACGGTGGTAACAATTTTCCCCAAGACTGTGTGTCTGCATCTAGAACCATTAGTGTCCTGCCCAGACCCACAGAAATCGCCTTCCACAATGAAGACAGTGGTTGTGAACACCTTCAATGCTGCCACAAGTTAGTTTCGTTCTGACATCTGAAGCACAGCAGCTCTGCCAGAATGTTAATGCTGCTGGAAGCAGCTCTTCACCGATGATGGATGTGGCGTCAGCGGATTAACAGTCTGGTGGCTTTGGTTTGTTGTAGATAAATCTCTGAGGTGTGATCTACCTTCTAGATCTCCCCATCCAGACAAAATCTAGTTGTTGACAATACACCTGCTTGATAAGACATTCTTTTCCAGCTCCTCTTCCCTGTCTTACTTTCCCCCTCCACTGTAAGCTCTGGGATCACAGATTTCTAAAACAAATGCTTGTACTCAGAGTCACACCTCAGTGTCTTTTACTAAGAAAAAAGAAAACAAAAACGAATGGAGGAAAACTTACGTTGTATTTATGATGTATCTCAAATGATGGTTATTTCTATTTAAAATGTCAGTATTAAATATTTTATAATTTGGTCTTCTGAGTCTTTATATTTACAGTCTACAGAATTTTTTATAGCCTAACATGTTTCTTAACTAAACAAGTACTCTTACCATATTTATACAAGACTTCAAAGAATATTTTTCTCAAATGACTTTCCAATTACGGGTGATGGGAATTCAAAAATATGATGTTATGGCAGAAATAAAAAATTTGACAAGTACAATGTATAAAATATACTAGCACTGTATAATTTGATTTGTGAAGAGAAAGCTATTGACCCTAATAACTTAGATACTGAAATTACTTTTTGAAGGATGTCCAATATCTTGGTAATGTTTTAGTGTAATTTTTTAAAAAAATTATAAATATGCTACTTTAAATGTGATTTTCCAGTTAAAGAAATATATATCATGAAACCACACCAATACAGTACATTTTTTTTTTTTTTTTTACTTTTAGGCAATAGATTCACATCTGTTTTCTTCCATTAATTCAAAAACATTAGCTCAGTAGCTACTATCTCCGATATTGTGCTTAGAGGAAAAAGAAAAAAAAAAAAGACAGTCTATTATTCAGACTAAACTATTTATAATCATGTGTGTTTTTAATTGAACTTATCACACTTAAAACTGAGCATATACAAATGTCAAATTTCACTTTAGTTATCTAAGATATTTTATGAGAAATATATGAAACATGAATAAATACAGTTTATAGGTAAAAATCTGAAATGCTATTTAGATAGCTGTTCATAAATTTATAAAATACCTTGCCATTAGGAGCAGAGTTAGGAGAAATTTACACTTTGAGCATTTATTAAAAGAATAACAGATTTTTATTTTTATTTTGTCCTGAAACATTAATTGCAACAAATTTATGAATGACCTAATTCTGTATTAAGTTTTAGCAATAAAAACTTAATTACAACACTTGTTATGAGAAATGTGGCATAAAATTTTTAAAAAGCAATTCTCCAATATTGTGTTTATTGTCTTAGCCTGGAAAATTATCCTTTTCCATGATTAGCATGCCTATGTAATTTTAAGCATTTCTCTGGCTTATGTTAAATAGTATGTTTAATAATTTAAGTAAGTATGAAAGCCAAGATAAGAATTCAGATAAAATATCTTTTTCCTGCACTTCATCCAAAGATCCATGAATCTGTTAAACTGTTTCTAAGCTTTACCCTCCCAGAGTTCATTTACAGTATGTTAAATCTCTGACTTTACATTGTACAGTGCTTCAGAGTTTCAGAAAATGGTAGTCACTTCCTTAATTTAAAGTTAATAAAGAAATAATGTCTTTTCCTCTCTATAGGTAATTCTTTAACATAATCTAATGTGACCTAAGTTAGGAAATACTAAAATTCTATCTCTATTATACTATCTCAGGAATAAAGCTAGATTAAATGTTATGCCTGGGTGCGTCCTGGTGGAGTAGTTGTTTGGTCAACAGCCTCTGGCCTAAGCACAGTTCACATATACCTCAAGGATCCAGGTTCATCTCCCAGGCCAGGGAGAACATCCGAGATATACAAAAAAGTACAAATAACTAAAATGCTTCTTGCATCTCTCTCTTCCTGCTCACTTGCCTGCTTTACCTTCATTCCTGCCTGCACCTATCCTTTAATACAAAAAAAAAAAAGAAAAAGAAAAAATAAACATAATGCCTGAACGTTAAATAATACAAAATTTATCTGATTTTATTGGGAAAAATGGAAATACAATCTCTTGAAAAAGCTAATTTATACATTTTTATTTTCAATACTGTTTGTTTTTTTAAAATATAACCCCAAAAAGTATAAGTATGGTCTAAATAGATATAAATATTTTAAATATATATAGGACACGTTAACAAAATGCAACTTTCCTCAGGGTGCAAATACTGCTTATTTTGTTTCTCTAGAGTCTAGATTCCAGGAGTTGATCATAGTAACTGCCACTCACTGTTAAGAAGACATCTGTGTAAGAGCAAGTAGCTAATAAAAAGAGAATAAACTCATAATGGTAAATAGTATGTAAAATGCTCAATAAATAAAAATGTTTCACCAATTTGACAAAATCATACAAAATGTTGTTTGACTGTGTCTACTCATAGGTAGGTAAGCTTTATATTTTTTTTTCATAAATGTAATACACTTTTTGCAATTGCTCATTGAGAAGAGGGCTAGATTTCTGATTCATAAATCTAGATGTTTCCTGTTTATGTTTTTACATCTTTTCCATGTGTTGACTTGGTATAACAAAAGACAAAGGAACCAAGCACAGAGAGATTGAAATCAGCTAAGTTTATATGGACAGCAGGGAAGAGGCAAAGCAACATTGATTGATGTCTGCTGTTACCCTCTGTGACTCTCTACAGCCATCTTATGTTTATGCCTTTACAGCTAGAAAAACACTTTCTATAAACCATTTTAGCTTCCTTTTCATTACTGGATATGATAGAAATGGATGTTTTCCTAGACAAAAAAATGGACACACAGAATAAATGTCATGTTGACTTTCATAAAACTCTTAAGTGGGGGAAACGAAACTCTGAATTCACTTTTTCCCACCAGATATGACATGCAGCTACTCAATCATGCTAGCATATTATTTAAAAATAGACGTTTGCATGTGAGTATCGTTTGTGTTTGCACATACATATGTGTAAGTCAATTACTTAATTATTGCACAAGATTAGTAACTATATATCCCACAATGGGTAAGGGTACTACAAGTCAGGGTGGGGTGTGAAATTAAAAAAAAAAAAAACAGTGTTGAAGAAGAACTAAGTGGAGAAAAACAATCCTTTGAGATATTTTTGCAAATTGATCTTTTTCTGAGCTTCGAATTGTATAGCAAGACTGGTAAGTCTCAAACCTGTACCAACAGACCCCATGTTAACTTCAATTTCTATATCCCATGTTGTTTAAAGTATTTCCATATTGATGCTTTCAGCCATCACTTTAAAACATTTTTAAAACAGCACTCCCAGGCAGACTACTCTCCAATTTACCTATTTCCTCTGATTACTCCATTATGTAATCCAAGTTTGATATATAAGCTATCAAATATTTCTTTGAAAATGGACAGTTCACCATCTCTTATCCATTTTCTCTTCTATTGCTTTATATTTGCTGATAAGTCACACAAATTTCTAATCTTTCCCCTTATCTATTCCCTTCTTCATCTATTCCATTTAAAAGGGCATAGAAATTACAAATTTTTATTTTCTTCTCTTTTTTCTCCTATACATTCTTCTCTTCTTTTTCTATTTTCTTTTTCTTTTAAAGGAAAGATGCAGGCAGAAACAAAGGTGTATAGGTAAGCAGACAGAAATAGAGAAGAGAACGAAGCATTTAATTTTAATTTTATTTATTTGTTCTCCTTGGACCCAAGACATGGACCTGTGTGCTGGGGATGCATGTGGACTACGCTCCTCCAGAGGTGGGTGACCTAACTGTACTCCAACAGGGAGTACCTCTCTCCTTTTTCATCTGCTACTGCTGTCTTCTCTTCTTCCCCCCTAAAATTGTCATCATCAGCATCATCAATATTCATTGATATTGTAATACGTACTGAATTCTCTACTAAAAGTTTTACTTATAAGACCTCAGTTAAATCTGGTCAAAACTGATAACACCATCGCATAGAAGAAGCTCAGATTCTGAGACTCATAGTGCACTCATTTTTACATTGACAAAATACAATGTGATCACACTCATTTGTCATAGTGTCTCGTGTCTTTCCAGTTTTATCCAATAAAATCTTCTAAAAATGTCCTACGTAAGAACAGAATTTTCTTCATAGAAAAATATTCTTCCACACGTTCATTAAGTTCTTCTTCTAGAAAATGTTCTTCATGATGCTTAATTTTTATCATTTCTTTTTTCACATAATATTAACTTCAGCACTTAACTATACCTATTTTGAAGATATTTGCTCACAAGTACATCTTGGATCTCCCTACATAAGGGAGACTATCATCTAAACTTCCATGTACTCCTAGATCCCCAAAGGATAACTTGCTCATAACAGATGCTCAATACACATAAAATATACACAGGTTGTGTTAGTAATTTTTCCGAATACAATCCTTGCACAATTAGTTTAATAATAAAGATCTTTTTTCATCAGTCTTTCTTCGTAGTATTTCCATCAACTGAAATAACTTTTATGTTCCTTTACCACTTGTATAAGGAAATGATTTTTCTTAAGTGCTGATCTAAAATTCTCCTCAAGAAAACATTTCTTTGATATTTAAATATACATTCTTTGATCTGTGCCCAAATTTACAGTATGAATTTCATATATTTCTACTTTTTTCCCTCTATTTATGTACTTCACTTACCAACAATACTACAGACTTTTTAAGACAGGAAACCGTACTTTATTTATACTGAAAAATAACTACTTTATGTATTCTATAGGTTCACTAACCTTTTTATGAAAGATTAATTATATCTCTACCTCTGATATTGGTTATAGCAGAATATGAATAATACAGAGTCTTGAAAAGTATATTTCTTTAGTTATGAGCAACTGTCATGTCTTCACAAAGGACATGCAACGTTATTTATCTTTTATTCCTATGATTTATATAGGTTTATTTTCTGGGTTTTTGTCTCATTATCACAAACTTGAATTGAAAATCTACTTATGTGGAGTGGTATTTTTCTGGAAAATTAACAAAAAAATTTAAATGCCCAGAATTTTCTCTGAAGAAGTGTGTACTTCTGACAGCCCATGAATTAGTAGAGACAAAGAAGAAAAAAATTGAATTCCAAAAAATAATTTTAGGACTATTTAACATGTTATTATATTTGCTATATTAGTAGGAAAATCCACTAGGAAGGTTTCATGGAGCAAGAATTATTTTTTTGTGGAGTCTGAAAAGATTTCTAAAGCTTTATCAATCTTAGCAATGCATTTTAAAGCTAAATGAAAAGCATCAAACACTTAGCAATTATTTTAATTTGTATTTAGATTTTGATAGCCATAAAATTTAATCCATGGTTTTTAGCAATTCATCAAACTATCTTTTTAATAATATATGTTGTATTGCTTATAACTATTTCATATATGTCATTGACATATGATAAATAAATTTGTAAGGTCAGGAACCATATACTTCTTTTATATCCCTCCAAATACCATGTAGAATTCTAAGCACATAATCATTTTTCCTCGAAGTATGATTCATGGACTACCTGCATCAGAACCATCTAATGCTCACTATTTAGGTTACTAAGCCTCATTCCAAACCACTTGAATCACAAGGAATTTGAATTCCTAATAAGAACCTCAAGTGATTCATGAAGAACATTAAGGCTTAAGAGCCACTAATATAAAGGGTGATAAGTACACATTTATCAATTGATGCACTACAATGATATTGTTTGAACTTCCAAAGCGTTGTCTGGACAATCTAATTGGCATCTGTTTCAATCTGAGCATTTGCAAGAGCATTTCTATTTGGAAGGATTTACAAAGTTATGCTGGAAGGCAATATCAAAATGTAAATGAAATAGTTTAGACAAAGATGCTTAAGGGAAGAGGACAAAGAGAGGACAAGTGAGTAAGCCAAAGATTCAGATTCTCTCTGCTATAGTACAGCTCGCAACCAGTGATCCCATTTCTGTCCTCAATCCTGACCAAGAACCCAACATGAGGGAGCCCAGATGAATTCATAAAATTCTGTGAATTTTCATTATAACTCTTCTCTCCAGTTGGGAGAGATGTGGGTTGATGAATAAGAATGCCACCTTAGAAAAGACATAGAAAAAAATTTTGAGAAAATCTTTAGGTACTTTCCTAGATGTTAGGCACAAGTAAGGATAACTGTCAACGTGTCCCAAGATGCTGTGTTACATTAGGCTGTAAGTGTGGTTATGGACAGAAGTAAGCCAAAACCAACCACAGAGGACAAGTTGTGGGGCTGACTACATGAGCCCATAGGTACTGTCCAGAAGATAGCACAGCGCCCAAACCTCTACCAGTCAGACCTTCTTCATCGATGTACAAGCCACGAGTCAGAAAAATGGATAGAAAGCTATTTCCAGGTTTCAGACAGGAACTGGAGTTGGGAAACAATTTATTCTTTACAATAAGTCTCAGTGAAAAAATACATGTACTCCATGAAAAAATACACATACTTTCTTATAATGCCAACTAGAAAGTCTGGATAAAGTTGCCCTTATCAAGTGTAAGTTAAGAAAATAACCAGGACAGATACAGCACAATGTAGTATAAAAAAAGCTTGAAGTGGTGGGATAGGAGTAAATAAAAGATGGAGAGAAAAAAGGAAGAACAAAAAAGTGGAATAAAACAGGCAAAAGAATAACTTATTCTGCAATTTAAAATCCAAAGAATAGAAATAAATTAGCCAGGTGAGCTTGAAGCTCTGGAAGAGTTTTCTCGCATTATAAATTCAAAAGGACAGTTTGTTAAAGGTTCAGAAGACAAAACAGAAGATGAAAAGGGATATTTCAAAGCCCAGATAAAAGCCAAACCAAAAATTTTATATATCTACATCAATTAATACGGTGAATTTCACTAAATCTACCTCAGAAACCCTGACTTGAGGGTTAGTATTTATTGATTTAATAGTTGTATAGTGCAACCTGTGCCTTGAGAGTCTTCAAAACCTTAAAGCCTTCAAAGGTGAATATAATATACAGCCAGAATTGACAACAATTGATTTTAGACACCAACAGTATGATGGACACATTTGTAAACAGAAATAATGGAAAGAAGAGATTTAAAATTCAAGTAAATAAAGAGGAAAACCAAAGAATAAGACAATCAGAATGCAAATAATAGAAACAAAGGTGAAAGAAGATCTAACAATTAGAATAAGTAGTGTGTCTGAACTGGAGACACTGAAAGAGGAAAGAAAATGTTAATCAAAAGTATTTTCATTTTTATGAAATAAAGAAAAAAGTGAATCAGAAGAGTGACAGTACAAATTACACCAAAAAACTTTTAAATAGTACAAGCAACATCCAAAAATGAATGAAGCAAATTATTCAGCTTGAAGAATGAATAAGTAAATAATTTGTAAGCTCCTCTGCAGAGAAAAAAACTCACAAAATGGAGGGTAGGACACAGAGAGAAGAATCAGGCTACTATCAGAGTAGTTCAACATGGTATTTCAGTTGTCAATTGTGACACAATGATATTATAACTAAAGTTCATCAGGAGAGCAACTAAATTTTCTCAGACATAAAAGTGGGAAAACAACAAGGAAACACAGCAGCAATAAACTATTCTTGAATAACTCATGAAATCAAGTCCGCCACCTTATGATTGGTGAATATTAATTTCATTCATACAAAGAGCTAAGAATAAAGAACCAACAAAAGTAGTGGTGCAGAATAAATAACAAATAATAAATACAAATCACAATGATGTAAAAGCAAAAAGGAACTCATCATCTCATGATTTCTGCAGCCTCAAAATTTCATAAATGCTGGTTGCTTTATGAATAAAACTTAAAGACAATTTTTAGAAGAGATGCTGACAAACTTATTTTTGTAACAACTTATTTTGTAAAAGACAAGACAGTAAACTTTTTCTCCAACCATTTAAAAATGATTAAAAAAAAGAGAAAACATTATTGGTTCACAGGTCTTATCAAAAGAGGAGGTGGGTCAGATTTGATCTAAGTACCATAGTTTGTCAACCTCATTTCTAGACCAATGTTTCGCATCTTTAGCACAACTGACAATCCTGAGCTGGATAACTCTTCATTGTAGAAAACTGTCCTATGTATTGCATGATGTTTAGCAGCATCTCTGATTTCTGCTCACCAGATGCTCACAGTACCCATTAGACATGGGCAATGTCTTCTAATTGAGGACCACTGTTGAACGGTTTAATCCAGCAATATGCATTAAACACAGATCATTCCAGCTGGTAACTTTATTAACAGAAAATTCAGAGGAACTTTTCTTTTTATCTGAAGACTAATTTCATTAAGACATAACTACTTTACCTACCTTTCTACAATTCAGATAAATCTAACTAAATCCACCCTCTTTTTTTCCTTTAAATGGATCATTGTCAAGTCAATCCTTCAATTTATACTGTTTATTATGAGATTCTATCCACACTACCTTTTTAGGAACATTGACAAATTAAATTAAATAAGCAGCACCATTTTAAATATGAAATCAAATGGTATAGATACCTGTTCAATAAAACTATGCATAATATCTGTATTATGAGTAGAGTAATGCCCATCTATATTAGTTTAAGGTTCAGACCTATAAAGAACCAAGGGGTTTAGGAATTATCAAATTTACATGTTAGTGGTTTTCTGTTATATTCTGCAAATATGATTTTGAATAGAGCTTCATCTGTTTGGTCCGAAAAAGAAATGTGAACACATGAAAATAATTTTATTCCTCAGTGAGATAATTTAAGTGAAAGTATTTGGTGAAACGTAAAGCAACAAAAGCAAGAGCAAATATTTGCATGTGTGTATGTGTATGTGTGTGTGTGCACATGTTTGATTTTGTGTGAACTGACTTTCCCTTTTCTCTTGTTTTTTATCATTGTCTATAAATAACTATTTAATGGGTTTTACATTTAAAATTTGACTCTAGGCCTTTCATATATCCATAGATTAATGATTTTATTCACATCATCTGCATATTGTGTTTGGTACTGGTGATCATATAGGGAGAATTAAACAAAAAATACTATTCTATAGAACTTGTGTTGTAGTCAAGCAACAGAGATAGTTATTTTGACCTAAGACAATAATCTTCCAATTTAAAAATCAATAATAAAGTTTACTTATAGTTGACAACCACTTTCTTTTTTTTCTCTCCTTTACTATCCCTTTCCATTTTCATTCCATGTACCAAAATGAAATGTTCCAACATTTCCTTTCCCTTCTTCTCTACTGGAGATACAGTAGTTTTTATACTTGGTCATTAAGGAATTTGCAGTGATTAGGCTCTATATGTGGTTTATTAATGAGAATACAATATAAACATGTCAAAATCCAGTCACTGTTATGTAATGCTAAAATATGCCAACTTCAGAATATAAAATAAATATATTTTCTTTGTAAATAGTCTTCGTAAAGTCAATTTTAACCTCTGGGAACTATTCTAAGGAGACTTCTTCCTCAGGATTAGCTAAAGTCTATGTATATATTTTATATATAATATATTAAACCCAAGAGTAACTTCATCAGTAGTTCTCCAGAAATACGGAGTAATTGAGGTCAACATGGAAACTGCTGGATGAAGGAATCTACTTACAACCAGAAAAATGGAACAGAAAATAAATTTTAATACATGGTTCAATGGGCAGTGGAAATCAATGATGAGGAAATGGACCATTTTTGCCTCAGAGATTTTTCACTGCTCATTGAGTCAAGTTCATCTTCAAATGGTTGTTAACTTGGCATTTTTTCCACATTGGTAATTCTTTCGGTGTTAATTATGATCACAAGTTATCAACTATCCATGAAGTAATCCACTCTGGCTGCCTTGGTGGATAAGAGACACCAGTTTTCAAACTGCTACTGCATTTCAATATTTCTTATAGTAAAATTTCTGTAACATCATCACATTTAACATGAGGAAAATATTTTTTAAATTTCTCTCTCTCTCTCTTTCTCTCTCTCTCTCTAATTTATTACACTGATTATATCATTCATTTATTTTTTTTAAAGAAGAGACAGCCCAGTTACATACTATACCTGGTGAAATTCTATAACTTTCTTTATAGTGAAAAAATGCTATTTGGTAGTGATTGATCAGAAAGTCAGATTATACATCCATTAGCATTCCTGTATCTGTCTGCATATCAACTCATGAGAACTTTTATTGTCAGGAATAGAATGGTGATGAAAGAGTTGCTAAGGTGTTTAACGAATTTAAGAAAATTTTGCTTGCAACCCTCAAAGACTCTCATTTAAAAACTGCTTGGATGATTCAGAACCGCCACACACTAATACACACTCTGGGACTCTGAAACTATAATTCAATAGACATAGAAATAAGGATTGTTATTTGATTCTCATCCCATGACATACCTACCCTTCTGGGAGGTAGGCCTAGGGTTATGTTTATCTTCCAGTGAGAAATACTTGTAAGCAACATGGATGAGAGATTTCCAGTTCTTGGTTTTCCATGAGGTGCTGTTATTTAAAAATAGCCAAAGAATAGCCTGAGGGAAGTAGCTTGGGGCAAAGTGTCATGGTCTACTTCTTAAGTTAATAAAACTCCTGTTTTGTGGAGCTTCTTCCAGATGTCTCCAGAGTCTCTATCGCCCTAGGGTCTCAGCATCAGTCTTGTGTGCAATCTTTGATCCATAGTAAACCTGAGAGTACAACTGAGTTTAGAATCAAGATATCTTTCTCTCATAATTTACTGAATGGTGTCACAGTATGATTCTTACTTGCAATGAGTAATCATTCAAAGGTAGTAAAATCAAGGGGCTGAATGTGTCATTTTTAATTCTTTCTTCTTTTATATTATCATGGAATGATGTTGGAATTATACCTATAAAGAAAAAACCAGGATTTTTTATTTTATTCAATTTTCCTAAACTTTAGGTTGAGTGTTAAAATGGAAGTATATAACCACAGATGATGGTATAGCATTCAGAATAATATTTATTGACTACATGGAATGTGAATAAATTCATACACACACATACATATTTACATATATATATGCATTTTAGTGCTACTGTGTTTCTATAGCCTATAATATAGTCAAGAAAAAACAGAGAGACCATGCGAGTCTATAGGTAAATTCTTAATGAGTGACTCAGATGAAAAACAAAATGTCAGAGAATAGCGTGCTTACCATGCATCTGGAAGATCTGGTTGTTGACTGAGGATTTGACATTGAAGCATAGCATTAAAATAGCCCAAAAAAGGACGTTCTGTGGCATGCCTTGGTGACCTAGTGGTCTAGTAAACTCTGGGAGCAGCCCCACGTATATCCCAAGGTCCTGGGTTAAAGACCTGGAGCCTTGGGGAGCAACCAATGTGATCAACTAAATAAAGTATTTCTTTCTCCTCTCTCTTCCTGCCTGCCTACCCGCCTTCATTTCAGCCTGTACCTTTCCTTAAAATAAAGGACATTCCTCATAGTAGAAATATTTATTTAAGAGATTTGTTCTGGTGACTCAGATGTTAAGTCTGCAGCTATAGCAGCACAGTTCACATAGAGGTCAAGGACCTGGGTTCCTGTCCCAGGGTCAGGGGAACAACCAAAATGAACTAACTAAATAGAAATGCTGCTTCTTTCGCTCTCCCTGCCTGCCTGCTTACTTGTCTTCATTATTGCCTACTTGCTTCCTCTAAAAACAAAACAAACGAATAGTTTTCCAGTGTTCAATATCTAAAGTAGAAATGAAAATGTTGAATAGCTGAATTACATTCTTGTTTAATCAAGAACCAATGGTTTGATTGCAGGAATAAGTATGCAAAAGCTTTGGCTGATTCTGGGGCACTGCTAATAAATTTGATAATCTGAAAATTTCAATCAGTGATTATGCTACCAGAAAAAACACATTAAAATGAATAAACTACTAAAGTTAACGTTTGAAATATAAACAGAAGTGAAATATCAAGAGGTGTAAGTCTGAGACTTTACCACACTTGTAAGCTCAGAAGTGTTCTGCTGTTTAATGGAGGCTGTCAGAAGACAGGAAGCTTCTATGTCAGAAACATTATTATTCAAAGGAATAGTGGAAGCTAATGTATCAGTTGTTGAATTGGTTCCCCGAACCCCATCCTCACAGGGTGATGCAGAGAGCTAGGTGACACCGGCTTATGCAGTGGGCTGTTACTGGAGAGGAACCCTGGGTTTGGGGAATCTGAATCTTCTTAGATGGAAAGTAAGCAAATATGCCTTCTGTTCAGCTGGAAACATTATATCTGTATTCCAAAATCAATCATTGTGCAAACATGCTTGTGAAAATAAGCTCAAGGGATGTTGGTAATTTTGTTCACCAGACATACTTAGACACAGCAAACCCATAAAGAAATGTCTCTCAAAATCGAAGTAGCTCATTTCTCAAAATGAAGTCTTCAAGTATTTTGCCTATGTTAATGCAATGAGAACACAAATCTATGAGGTCAGACTCTTTGAGTGGAAAACTGAAGCGAGAAATCAATGTACAACTAACACAAAGTCCAATGATTTTGGATTGGTGAAAGCTACCAGAGAACCTATTTTAACCATTTCGAACTACATGGAATAAATTGTACATTGCTCTCCTCTCCTACAAATATCGGTCACTTTGTCCTTAATGACTCTTACAATTCGTATACATTAAGCTAAAATGGAGTGGTAGGTCTCTGCTTAGAGAAGGAATAGATTGAATCACCTAACCATTTTATATTCATATGTATCTTACGTGTATTTCTATCTTGAGAACATGATGCATGCTCAGTTTCTAGGATTCTGGTGTGATATTGTCTTTGTTGTTTTTGTTTCTTACATACGCAAATGCGGTATAATGTTGGATTGGTTATTAGGACACCTGTATTCTAGACTACTTACATGATCATAGGAAAAATGTTTTCCATGTTGGACCTGAGATTTCTTATATTTGAAACAAAGTGATGATTTCTAAAGTCTCTCTAACTCTACAGTCAAGATGATTATGTTTCCCTACTGATCCTAGTATTTAAAATAATTCTGTAACTATAACAATGTTACATACTTGGAAGATTATATAAAATAGTATACACTTCATGATCAAAACCTTTAGGACAAAAGAAAAAGAAATACCTTGTCCATGCTAATTGACCATGATGCCTTCCAACTGAACTTGGGTATAGTTTCAGAACGCTTCTCAATAGAGTTTTCCAGGAAGCTACTATCTATTGCTTAGAATTGATGTGTGAGATAAAAGTACTTTCTCTCCTCTTTTGAAGATTTCCTAGATCAACACTTTAGAATTAACTGAGCTGAATAAAATGGTTCTGAAGAAACTGAATGCTTTTACTAATATAAAATACAGGAATATTTGGTGATCACTAAAACTGATGCTCTTTTGAGGAAACTTAAAAGTCAAATACATAAGAAGTCATGTAAATAAATTACATAGGCTTTTGTATGTTAAATGCTAATATAGATATTTATAATGAGCAGATATGATCAAAAGAATAGAGATCAAATATGCTTAGAAGACTTCACAGAAGTAAAATTAGATGTGAGAAAATGTTTATTCATTGGACTAAAGAGAGTAGTGTAAAAATAGAAAAAAATTTAGGAGCAAAACATCAAGGTGGAAAATTTGCTATGCCTAGTTTGTGGGTGACAAAGTATGGGAGGAACAGAGTTGAAGTCTAGCCAAAAGTCATAACAAGTCCTGGAGAGCATCAGGAAAATATATATTCTCTACTATAAGAAATGACATGCAAATGGATGTTTTTACAAGCAGAGAGGTTAACTTAATCATATTTTAATTTATAAAATGTGTTCTGGCTGGACACATAATGAAAGATTGCTTAAGTCTAAGCACAGAGGCTAGTTAGAGGTTACTGTGACAGTCCAGGGGAGAGATGCATAGTATTTTTCATGGGCAGACATAGTAGGACTGGAGAGGAATGGACTGGCTTGAGAAACAATTAATTACTCTAGGTATCTAATAGATACTGGAAGTGGGCGGGATAGAGGAAGCTGGGATGACAAGTCCCTGTCATGAGCTAGTAGTCAGTAAAATAATTAACCAGGACAAAATAAATCAGAAAGATAAAATCTGAGATATAGGAGAAGGAGGAGACACATGGCAAACTTAATTCTGGATATGACAAATTAAAGATACTGAGAACCATCTATGGAGATATCCATGGAAAAAAAGTATTTAACTAAACTCTGCTAAGAGTGCTACGAGACATAATTTTATAGGAAAAACAATAATTTTAAGATTAACAAAGAAAATAAACTATATTGTCAAAATTCAGGTAGATATTCAAGTAGTTTTTCAAGATTCAATTCAATTCAGGTATCAATTCAAGAAACAGATTTTTTTCTTGAAAGGAAAGGTGTAGGCAAGCATGAAGGGAGCAGGCAGACAGGCAAGGAAGAATGAGGAAGAGGAAGCATCTTTATTCCATTTCTGCCTAGATGTTCACACCAGTATGTGGCCTGTTCTTCAAAGGCGATTGACTTAATTGCTTGCTCCTCCAGGGTGCACCAAGAAATATATTTTTAATGAGGAATGGAATCACAGAAGAAGAAAAATAACAATCTATTTGGGACATACTAAAAATCCACTGATGATCTTACATAAAACTGTTTAAAAGTTTTTGGGTAGAAGTG
The DNA here is from genome assembly GCA_004363575.1 of Solenodon paradoxus. Taxonomy (NCBI): domain Eukaryota; kingdom Metazoa; phylum Chordata; class Mammalia; order Eulipotyphla; family Solenodontidae; genus Solenodon; species Solenodon paradoxus. The sequence goes on from RJWH01000036.1 coordinate 1,156,324, forward strand.
GTAGAGGATTGAGTAAGAAATGAAAAATGTGGCCCTCTAGATCTCTGTGTAAATTGAAGTGCTTTGTGATGAAAGCAACAAAAATCCAACTGCAAATAGCTTTTGTATGAACTGATTTATGACACCATATGACAAATATTTAGAGGTAATGGAGGCTCCAGGATTCTTTAATTCAGCATGTTAATGGAATCAAGGCATTTCTCTTTGATCTTTGCCATCTTCAGCAGGCCTTATCCTAAGACTGGCACCCTTATGGGCTGAAGATGGATTTCTGGTACCAGTTTTTCTTTTTATAATTCCAGAAAGAAAGAAATAGAAGCCTACCTAAAAGTATGGAGTAAAAGCTAAGTCCTTCAGTTTTGTTAGGCAAATTCAAGAAACAGGTCTGCCCCTGAAACTGTAACAATAACAAGGGCATATCCAGAGTTATTAAACAGAATCCACCTCTGAGACTGTATCTGATACACAAAATTAAGTTTTTTTCAGGAAAAAAGTATGTTGGATAGACAACCAGGCAATAGCCAATGGGAAAAGGTAAACGACTTTATAGCAGTGTGGTTTTTACCTTTGATTATTTTTCCTATTGTCCTTTTGTGATATTTGAGCAGGTTTCTATTTTGCGGGTCTATGTTAGGGTAGGAGAAGTTCAGAACAGAGAAGTGATAGTAAGATCAATGGAAAAAAGCTTCCAAGACATGGGAGTTGATGGGATTAGGAGATGGTGAGATCACTGGAGAAGAGGAATTGTTGGAGAGATGTGTTTAGGATTGTAGGAAAATTTGGGGATGAAATTAAGAGACTCTATTCCTGAGGGCCTCTGCTTTTCTTGTAAAGAAGGAATGAACAGAGGTCATTTGCTGAGAGTGACGGGCTATCCAGGGCTAAGTGAGTGTTTATAAGAAAAGTTTCCTTTTGTGTTTCTACTTGTAATTTTTTTTCTAGTTCAAAGTCTGACTGTCAGTGTGGTGGCCTTCACCCTCCTGAGGGGCTCTTTGGCCCACCCTGTCTCAAAAATACCCTCTGGGCCCACTTTGGTGTATTCAGTTTTAATCCCATGGTCTTCCCCATCTGCTTTCACCACCCTCATTCCCTGCCCTTTGTCTCCCTGCCTCCCCTCTGGTGTTTTCTGCTCACATCCATATTTCTCCACTGTCTTCGGTTATGACCTTCAACCCCACTGTCTGAGAGAAAGCTAAAGATTCCATCTGAGAAAGAAAATAATCTTTTTTCCCAAAATAGTGCACTACAAGGCAAAATAAGGGAAGACGACACTAGAACATACAGCCAAACATGCTATAAGAATAACTTTTGCAATTTTTATCGTGATTACTTAGCACTTAATAAATTTATGTTTATAATAAAGATATGTATTAATGCAGATTAAGCTATAAAGGTTACACTGACATTTCAAAAAAATGTATTTAGTAGTTATAACAACATTCAATTTTTTTAGTTGTCTCATCATTTCCTGAGAATGGTTTATTCAAAATTTAATGACAATCCACGCCAGTAACTTTCTCATTGGCCTAAATATTTGCTAGCAGAACAGTAAAATACTTGTCATTTTTGCATACATTTTTAATTGTGTGCAAGCACAACTACTCAATTTGATATTATGGAAAGTTTGATTTTTCAGCTATATAGAGTATTTTTGAAATAGACAAAGGACTAAATTTCAGAGTGGGCCAATTTTGCTTTCTCTCTTTTTTTGTTTTTTTTTTTTTATAGGAAGTGGACATAGACTTATTCTCCTTTCAGTAGTATATGACCTACATAAATTGTGTGTGGCTGTGATTTTCTCATTTTCCCTAGTGAGAGGGAGAAATATCTCTTCCCCTATTGCCCTCCTGCTGCCACCAAAGGGGGAAAATGATCACAGGAGCTTTGAATACAATTTTTGTTGAGCTTGTTTTTTTTCTTCACCTTAGGTGACCAGATCGATAAACAGTCCAGCAGCTGAGAAAAAAATCAGATGACTGGAATATAGCCAGAAGCAATTTCTCTAGTGCAGCAAGAGTCCATTCTGATACTACAAAATTTAAAATAAATGGTATATAAGAAAAGACTCATACTCAATAAATTCAAAAAGGGGGAAATACAGATAGGAAAATTACTCATAATAATAACTAATGCCTACATCAGTCTTCCAAAAAAGTCCAATATAATAAGACTTTCCAAGACCATGAGTGGTTTCCCTACTTTAAAAGTGTATCTCTCTTTGTGGATGCTAATTAATATATGATTACCAGTATGTAGTCAATGCTACTCCACTGGACTGCAAACTAAGATGGTAGCTTACCTACCAACTTTTTACAAGGAGATATTGAAAGGCAGGAAATCAAAACAGAATGTCTAGCCTGACAATCAATTATGCTACACAAATAGTCTTCCTTTCCCATCCTCAGAAGGGTTGTAGCTCCTGAGACTTGACTAGCTCTTAGAAAGGATGAGGAAACTGATATGTCCCACCATCCCGTCCCTTCAAGAAGGGTATTATTCATTCAGTTATCCTTTTATTCATAAACACTGATGAGCTTCCAGATTGGGTAAGGTATTATAGGAACCAGAAAATCACAAAATATCTTGGGGGGAGGGGGGTGACTTTAAAGCTTCATTCTGGGCCAGACTATGCTTCTGTATCTTATTCACTAGACTTAACTGGTTTTAAAGAAAATTGAAGTAAGTTCTTATTTATTCTGAGAAGTCTTAGTGTACATCATTCCTCTGTCCTTCACAAATTCTGAGAGGAAATTTCAGCTCATACTCTTGGTTACCACATCAACATGTGTGGAAAATAAAATCAATGGCCACACTTTCTTCTTATTTCCAACTTGAATTGACCCTCTACATTCCTGAATCTAAGGGTCCCTCCGAATCCTGCCATCTTACCTTATAGCATAACTGTTTAGTTACTTTTCAAAAACTGTCCCAATATATTCAACTATTTCAATAATTCCTATATTTAGCACCCTAGTATTTGAGGGTATTGAGGAAGAAAATCTAGTTTTGAACACTTATGACACCTATTGGTTTATTGAACACTCATGATTTAACCATGAGATACATGCTAATAACCTCATCTTATGGCAGAAGAATCTGAAGTACAGGGAGGAAAACACCTTGTTCAATTTTCATAACAAAAAGTAGTTGTGACCATGATTCAAGGCAGGACCATCTGATTCCAAAGCCTTTGTTCTCTTTACCAAAATGTCCTCCCCTTTTCTCTTCCCTACAAAGCTCAGAGTAGATTTTAATGTACTTTTTCTAGTGAACTCCAACTGAATGCCATGTTCTGATTCCCGATGGAAAGCCAAATTTCTTAGAGGCAAAACAAATACTGTAACTCACTGAACTAGACCTACTGGTCTGAATTCAGGTCAATCCACACATTATCAAAGACTCCCTAATAACTGATAAGATTTTGTGTCCAAGTTTCATTGATTCCAGAGGAAGAAAATTTAGTTCTTCAAAATCCTTCAAGAATGCTAACTTTAATAACTCTACATCTCATTTAAAAAAAGAGTGCTTTTATCATTCAAATATGAAAACAACTCAACATGGTAAAAGGTATAGTACACAAATACAAAAATTATTTAACAAATCCTGACTTTATAAGAAAAATGGTATGTCTAAATTTCCTATAATGGGAATAGACTATTTTCTTGGACATATTATAAAATCACTGTTAATTAACATTGTATAAGTACATGTATGTATCACAAAACCTGATTTGATTATTTTCTTGAATAGGAAAGAAACTAATTTTCTGATGTTGCTCACATTTCATACTAAAAATTCTATATTATATGTGTGTATAATATGTCTATATTATCATCTATATATTATATACATATAGACATATGAACATAATAATTAACAGGTATTTTCCAAATAATTTGTCTTTAATTTATACCTTTCTTCAAATGATCTTAAATGGACAGTTATGGCATTTTTTTGGGCTCTAAAATTATTTTAAGACTGTCTGCACAATCATCCATCAGTTAAAAATGCGGTTAATAAGCAATTAAAGTATCTTTGGTGTTCAGATGCTAAATCCATTTGTGAAGTCATGTCCATCCTCATGTTTCAGAATGTGCATTATATCTATTGCATTCACATTCTAGGAACTCTGCCAAAAGTCGTTCTCCAAAAAGGGGAAAAGAAGAGATCTAAGTATTGTCTTGAAACAATAAAAACTTTTTTGAATTAACAAGAAGAGCTTTTTAAAAATTGATGTCAGCTTAGTAATTTTTCAGATATTAATTATCCATCTTTATTATTTAAATGATAGTTTTCTACACACAGTTCCATTTGACTCTTGACAAAATATCAAAATAATGGAATTTTTGGTTCAAAACTCTACAATAGGTGCACATGTACAAATAAGCAACATTAGGCTTTTTCACATAAATAGTTGGAAAAACAAGCTCATATATTTTTTCCTATTTAAATGTTATTTCAATTAAGTGCTCTGAGATTACTCTTAAAAGAGGGTTATTTCATAGTGTTGCAATTTTCAGAGGTCGGGGAGAACTCACAAAAATTCATGTCCGAATGACTTAAAACACAGTGTTTAATATTCATTTATTTAAATTCTACTATGAAAAAAACCATTGGTCCCAGTGAAATGAACCACTATTATTTATTTATATCACATGCAATTTATTAAAAGCATACTCATTGCCTGAAGGCCTTTGAGAACACACAGAAAACACAAGAAAATACATGAATTATATTAAATATATCAACTTGCCATTAAAAAGAATAATAGATTGAAACAATGCCACACTAAAAAGATGTGATTATATTTTATGTAAGTTTAATTTAATTATGATAACCTCACTATCTGGGCTCTACTGAGATTGTTATAAGGAGTTAGTTGGGTTTTGGTGTTTAATTCTTTTGGTTGAAGAGGGCTGAGTAGGATACTTAATCTACTCAACTACTGAAGCAACTTTTAGCTAAGATTCAACAGAAAAGATATTGTGGGCATCTCTGGTACACAGAAAAGTCTTTAGAGCTTTATACAAAGATTATATTCTGATCATTTAACATTCTTCTTTGAAAAATTCTTTCTTTTCTTCCAATATTTGATTAGATCACTGTGCTTTCTTTTAGCAGCCTGAAAATATGTGACATCTATAGAAAGGGACAAATCTGTCAGTAGACAATAAAACAGAAGTTAAAGACAGGCCTACCCAAGATGCTTGGAGAGGTCTCCCCTAGCTGTCCAGAGTAGGCCTCCCTAAAACATGACATTGCAGCAAGCAGATTACTGTGAGCTACATTCGACCAAAGTTCTGCAGGTTCAGGAGAAACTTTTACCACTCCTAAGTACTGGAAGAATAAAAATTAGAATTTTTACCTGAAATGCACTTTCTATCAGGGAAACTATCTCCGATGGATAGGCAGGGCAAACATGCAATTACAGAGTATCTGGTCTTCATAGATGAGTCATCTTCTTCTTGTCATGTGAGTCACCTTCCTCTCTCCTGGAAGCCCCAGGAACCCATATTCCACTCGTTAACTCAGAGTAAATACCTCATTTTTCCACAATTACTTTAGAATCTACATCCATGTAGATTCTCCATAGGATTATAATTAAATTTGCCCTTTACTCCTACTAATCCATCTAATGTTAATCTGATTTCTCCATCAAACTGATTAGAACCAAGGAGTGAGGGAAATTTCCTCACTATCTGTACAGAAGCCTCTTTAACTTTATACTTAATGCTTCATAAGAACCCATCTGCCTCAAACATCTCCTCTACTAGTTAGACATAGTCATTGACTTGACAAATGTCATATTAAAAACAATAAGTAAAGGGGAAATGACCTAAAATAGGTAACTGTGGATTGTATATAGCACACAGGAGAAGAAAGAAAATGGTAAGCTTGTCTTTTCTACACAAATCTTTAGAGATGAGTTTCTCAGAGTGGCTAGCTTCCACTGTGGAAAGTAACAACTGATATCCTGAGATAATCAAACAGGTATTGGAATTGTTCTGACAGATGGATAGGCAGAACCTCCAGTGCTGGGTCTTCTAACAGAAAACAGGAGGAAAAGCCACATAAAATAGAAAAACAGAAGGTATAACAGATGGAAAGAAAAATTCTCAGGAGAATCTATACTTCTCAATCTTACTTAAGGCTAGCTCTGATCTACAACCATGGTCTTCTACTCACAGAATTTATTTTTTACTTTCTTTAATTAAGAAAGGTCATATTGTTACTATTAAGTATTAATTAGAAATTATTACTTATGTTAATATAATTAATAATAATTATTATTAATAGTAATATTATGACATCTTTACAGCAATGATGATGGCATCTGAGCACTTGACAATAATTACTCCAGTATTTTAGTCACGGGAGCATCATACAAAACAGGGTCAGTTGAAAAATGTGTTCCCCATTGAAGGCAACAAAGAAAACAGCACTATTTCAAATGTGGTTTGTGACATAGGGGATAACAAAGCTTACACTTGATTTAGAACCACAGAATCTAAGAGCTGGTAGAAGCCATTTGAAGGTTCCTGAATCCAGGATGCTTTCTACAGCATGTACCAAGGGGTCATCCAACATGTACGTGGGTACCTGCCAATTGGTGAAAGCTAGATAACTGGCTGAATGCCTCACCACGAATAGACTGCCCTCATTTTCTAAGGTTTTCATTAATACTTGTACCTCTGGCTTACTCTAATAGGTCACGTCAAACTTTTTGTTTACCCCAAACACGCCAAGCCTCAAGGGCTTTGCACTAACACATCTTTATGGACTGACTTCCATTTCTGTGTGTCTTGCTCCCTTGTTTCCTTAATGTCTATGCCCAAGTGACATTTATCTGGGATTCCTCCTTGACTCTTTGAGCACTCTCATCCTGCCCATGCCGCTTTATTTTACTTTTAGTGATAGCTAGCCAGCTCTGAGCAGAGTGCAGGAAAAGGGAAATCCAGAGTCAGAAAAAAATAGATTCATGTAACTAATAGAACTAGCCATCAGCTCAAAGGCAGGGTGGTCCCAGCCCAGTTTAACTGAGGCAGGAGCAAGAGAAAACAAAAAAACCCAAAAGTTATCATGTTCCAATCAAGCATGAAAAATGAAATATTTTGCTGTTTGAAACAAGACCAGATGCTGTTCAACCCCTCCCGTTTATTGACGTCAAGGACAGACCCTCCTGTTAAGACATCCTGACTCCCTTCCCTGCTATCAACAGCACACCAGGTGCCTAATCAGGACTCCATCAACCCCACCATGCTTGTTGAAACTTCCCCTTAAAACCTCTCTCCCTAAGCATTGGATGGATTGCTCCATCCTCTTCTCTGAAAGGAACTTTCCTGGACTGCACTTGGGACAATGGAGTCTTGTTTAGAGCCCATCTGGCTCCCTTGTCTCTGTCTCTTATTGTTGCACCGGCTTACATTAGCATTCCAAAAGCCAGGACCCAGTGCAATGAAGTTTAAAGTGCAGACAAACTGCCAAATCCAAGTTTATGTGCCAAGGGCATAGTGCTACTGAAAGGAAATCAATCATAACAGAGTCAATATGAAGCCTTCGACTCAATTCAATAAGAGACCACTTACGGGTCAGTAAGAAAATCTGTCCCACCTCAGAACACTTAAGATAGTTTGGGGATGGAGAGCAAACTGCTAGATCCCTTAAAAAACAGAGGTCTCTACCATCGAGGTCACTTCCTCTCTGTATGACCCGCTCTCTCTCTTGAGAGTGTCTCTTCCCCTCTTTCTAAATAGAACTTCTTTTGCTTCAACCCTGTGCTGTAACTCTCCTTTCACTGTCAGTGTTTAGTAAATATGTATTGAATCAAAGATAGACAGCACCATCACCCAGTGGTACAAGTCAGAATAGGTCAATGAACAGAAGTAGTATGTGTGTATTTTATGCTCTATCCTCTCTTTAAATATCAACAGCTAATCAACTACAAAGCCCAGTGGATTGTACCTACAACAGGCTACTGTACCTCTTTCTGTGACAGGGCAGTAAATTGGGACCCAAACCTAGGCATCCAGAAAAACTGAAGAATTTATGACATTTAAATACAATATAATTTATTTGCAGATTAACTAAACCTAGGAGAGGTACAGATAAGGGATTGAATTCAGGTTTTCTTCACTGAGACAAGGGGACTCATGATTTGTCTCTTAAGGGAGCAGACACCTTCTGGTACTCTCCTGTCTGTAATCACAAAGGGCTGCAAAAACCTAATCCTCCCACTGCCACCATGTTGCCTCCTGCATGTGTACTTCATATAGTCTCTGTGACCCATTCAAAGTAATGGACTGAGAGAACAGGTCTTCACCAATTAGCATCTCTTAAAAAATAACTTAATTTCCTTCATCAATACCCCTCCTCCAGTATTGGCCTTTTCTGTGGTGGACAGTGGACCTGAGTTTCTTTACATCTCCACTGCCACTTCCTAGATCAAAACATCATTGCCTCTTGTCTAGATTAATGTGATAGCTTCTAACTGATGTTAACAGCTTTGAACTCGACTTCACTCTACAAATTTGACCACCCCCTTCCTTGCTTAATATTTTGCAATGCTTTTCATTTCCCGCAGATAAAATCCAAACAAACAAATGGTTCCAATTTTTCCTTTCTTTTCTCTTCGGCCTCATCTTTCCTTTGTAAGGGAAAAAGGCCTGTCTGCTGCTTCCCAGCAGCCATGAAGACAGCCGTAAAGAATGCTCAAGCTAGCAGAGCCATAAAACATCTGTGACCTAAGCTTACTGGAATGCTGAAGGCAATTGATAAGTCACCAATAGACAAAGAACTTCCAGTGCTTGAAACCCCCCACTCTAATTTACATCTCTCTCTTCCATGCTTGCTCTAACCTATAAAAGTGTATCCTAACCTGACGCCTGTGCTCAGCCTTTGGAAAAGGATTTCTGCTGAGGTCAGCATAATAACTATGCATAAAATACTTCCAACAGAGTGCCCATTTGGTTTGTCTCAGGGAGAGCCACAACACCCTAATTTCTTTGTCCACTCAAAGTATCTGATTAGGGACACTTTCTTCAAGGAATCTTTACTAAAAATTCCCAACCCACATGAGATGCTCTGACTAAAAGACTTTAGATTCCTTTCTGAAATACTCTTTGCTTTCTTTCTTGTTAAACTTATCAAATTGCAGTATATTTACTTGCTTAATTATCCTTTGCTGCTAATTTGGAATGGTAAGCACTTTCAAGTCAAAGAGCATGTCTGGCCTGTTCATTACTAGGCCTCCAGTGTCAAGCAAAGAGTAAATATTCAATTCAATATAAACTGTTGAAAGAAGGAAGGAATATAATCCTAAATCTCTCAGGGTGTCACCTTAATCTTGGATTGGGCATTTGGAGGTAGTTACAAAAATGGAGTTTATTTGTCTAAGCTCTCGAACTTGTTAGGAACAGTCAAAATAGTTGATGAAGTTTGGCTAATAAAATTGTATTGTTGCAGACTGTCTAGCATTCATTCAGCAATTCCATGTTAAAGACCACCTACATGCTAAGCATTCTTCTAGGTGCTAGCGAAAGTAATGAACAAGATAACTCTAAGGTCCCTACTATCTGATTTTAAAGGAATGACAAACATGAACAAGTACATAAATGAGCATCTTTTCTGACAGCAAAAGTTGTAGTGAAACCAAAACTTAGATGTAGTGATAAAGAGTATCTGGACTACTTTGCTATAGTATATGCAGGCAAGTTTCCTTCTCCTTAATGAAAGAATGACTGAGAATCTAAATAGCAATATGGACAGAAACAAGTGAAATTCTTTGGGGAAGAGTTTTCCTTGAAAGAAATCCTCAGTGGGCAGAAGCTTGCTCTTTCTGGAATAGAAAAGGTGGTATGTTTGGAATGCTGAGACCTGAGGTCAGATTCTCTACAGCTCTCTAGCCACTGTGAACAGGAGTAATTTTATTTTAAGTTGAATGGGAAACCATTGGAGCATAGCCACCACTTATAAGTCCAAAGTTCATCTACACAGAGTCCCATCTATCTCAAAACTAATACAGTGATGCATGTGACACACATATTTGACATGATTTCTGTTTAGTAACTCACAAATCATTATAATTAGGAGGCCAGTGAAAGCACAGTGCTCACCCCCTCCCTTTTCTTTCTTTTCTTTTATTCAGTAAGCTCCAAAGTAACTAGCCCTGGGGGGAGATAAAGTGATGAATAACCTCATTCAGCTCAAAGAAACAACAACAACAAAAAATTCCCAGTTGAATGGTTCATTGCAAAAGGCAAAATGGTCATTGTTTAGTGGATGAAGCTTCCTCTCTTTAGAATCCAGGCAATGACTAATGATTTTCCTCCAAAGCTCCCATTTTTAAAAGAATGAATAAGCCCCAAAGGCCTCCAAGAGATAAGTATTACTTTCCTCCTGGTAGCTCAGCTAGTGACAGAGAGGGAAAAAGAAACTGGACCATATTTCAAAGCCAAGACCTATAAAAGCAATAGTAGATATGGCGCTTCTATACTCCTAAATTGTTGGGTATCCAAGTGGTTTTTATGTCATTCTACATATTTTCTGCCTAGTCCACAAACTCACTCTTCTGAAGTATGCTTGCTTCAGATACATTTCTGGGTGCCCTCAAATCAGCATTACTGCATTCCCTGGGTGTCTGATCTGACTGACTGCTCAGAGTCATATGAAATTGGATGATCAGTGGTCATATTTCACTAATAATAATCATATCAGACGTAAGTATTTATTTGCATAGTTTTACTTTTTAGAGACAACTTTCAAACAATGACATAGCAACAGCAAACTACTGCAAAATGGTTGCTTGCCTTCTTAAAACAAAATAGCTCACTGAATGCTAATGTAAGGTTCAAAGTATTACTTTTCATTCTCTCATCTCTATTAGGAAAAGTGTCATGGGTTAATATATTTGTACCCCATTGAGAATTAAAGAGGAAACAAAATGCTTAGTGTTTGTAATGAGGCCATGCATTAATGTAGGAAGGTCATGACAGATAACCTATAACAGATAAGGAAACATTATTTTCCATGGTTGCCAAAGGGGAGTCGACTCAATGATGGGCAGTGCTTTGAGAAATATTTATTTTTGATGTGAAAAGGAAATTGAACTATAGAGCATTCTGGTTGACGGACACCACAAATAAGATTTTTCCACAAAGGATTAGAAAGCAAAAAATTCTCTTCTCACAAGCCGTATCTCCTTGAAGTTCAAGGACCAGGTGAAGAGATTGCAATATTTGGTGATATCAGTGGAATACATTGCCCAAGTTTCATATGTTGAAATTGGCTTTAGTTCTTTGGAGAAACAATCAGATATAATGAGCTAAACACTGATATGAGAGTCATTATTAAAAAGTTAGAGAGGCCATAATCCTAAATGGAGCACATCTTCACATATTTTAATTCATCAGTAAAAAATAAAATGGGTCTTTAATAAAATTAATCCCATTGACAAGCTCAATGTATTGTGAATTCCAAATCTAATAGAGGAAAAACAATTTAGTTTGCTATTTTTAGAGGTGAAAGTTGTACAAAATCACACTCAGCTCTCAGGATAAAAATGGAACACATTTTACTTAAAAATGTAACAACTTATATCACTTAGAATCTTTTTGGAAACTTCATACAGCTTTCCACATCTTACAAAATACTTCACTAGATTTTACTACATATTGTATTATATAATGAAAAGCCTAGCGAATAGAGCATATTAACTATTTAAAGAACAATAGGACTAAATTAAAAAGAAGACATGCAAATTGCCATTAAATAAACACAACTTTTTAAGTATCAATGGTAATCAATGAAATGAAGAAAGACATTCCCCCAGACCTTTCTGATACATTGATAACTATTAAGAATGACTTAACTGGGGTCAAAAGGAATAGGAAGGATGACCTAATCTCCTGAGAACCAGAAAATTGATTGATTGACCTGGGAATACATAGTTATCCTAGTCTTTGGTTCCAGTGGGTTATTCACAGAATAGTCAGTGCAATTATTACCAAAATTTCTCTTTCCAAACAAATTGCATAGTGGTAGCACATTGGTTTTGCTTAGAAGAATCAGGTCTCAAGGCATATAAAAAAAATTCCCTGTACCTAAACCATAGTGTGTCTGTCCTTTATCTCCTGCTTAATGTCTGTACCAAGAAGCTCTTACTCTTTATTAATAAAGTTTGACTCCCCTTGCTGACTGGATACCATCAAATTATTTTGTAAAGGAATCTAAGCACCTCTGGGGTCACTGCCCCACCTCCCCTCAACTTCATGCAATACTGAAGTTGCTAAGACTCTAAAAATGTTGTATGCCTTTGGTAATGTCAAATAACTGCTTATGGGCATTCACATGTTGATTTTCTGAAGGGAAATTTGCCAGAATGCATTTAGCAATACAATTTCTAATATTTAATCCTAACGAAATAATGGTAAAGGAATGCAAAAACATAGTCACAAAGGTATATATCAGAATACTGCTTCTCAACTTGATGAAGAAATAAGTCTTCACTAAACAATGAGGATGAAATAAGCCTCCAATGAACTATCTTACCAGCCCAAGCCCCAAGCTGTAAATAACACTGCTTATTGCAACCATTAACAGACCTGATTATCACACAGTGAACAGAAACCAGTAATGGAAATATTCCAGATACCCACCTCTGCCTTACTCTAGCCTACCAGTGAAACCTCTGCCTATAAAATCTGTAACTCACTCCTGTTCAGGGAGCCAATCTTTGGAGATCACTCCACTGCCTACCGCCATTAAATAAAATCCTTTCAACTCTTCCCGAGTGTGTGAAGTCTGTTGCTTTTCATTGGCTGAACCTGTTTGCTATAATAAACTGAGTTCTTAGAAACAAGATGTCTCACTAGAAAGGATTCATTTAGACCCTATTATATTTGTTTAAATACCACACAGCCCTCACAAACTGATACCTTTTGATGGAGGAGAGTGGGGACATTTTTATTCTAAGTCCTTATGTTTCTGAAGGAAAGATCTGAATATGTTCAAGCAGGCATTTTGCAAGATGCCCAGAGCAGGCTTTTTCTATTGTACCACCTTGGCGTGCAGAGCTAAGGTTCATCAAGTCTCTGTGAGTCTCAGCAGAAACTGTTATCATACCTTAAAGAATAGAGTGCCAAGATTTAGGCTCATTTCTAGAAATAAACTTTTTATTGGAGCAATCTACCTTACGGCCTGGTAAATATCTAGAAATGTGACTTTGTCATACGAGTTATCCCTCCTTTGTCATGTGAGTCCCCCTTCTTTCACCATTAAGTTCCTACCCCTTAGCTCAGGATAAATAGCCTTAGTGTGTCTCATTCACTCTAGAATTTACAGCCATGTAGATTTTCCAGACATATACAATGATATTTGTTCTTTTTCTCCTACCGTCAGATGTTAATTTGTTTCTCTAAAAGTCCTAGGAGAACCCAGAATAGTTTGATGAGTGTTTTCTCTGTTTCTACTCTTTCTTCCTTGTAATTTCACTCCTGATTTTTCTTCATCTTGCAACATCTCTTTATCATGGAGAAATGACTGGTTTTGATTAATGAGTTTGGGAGCAAGAAAGTGTAAATAAGCTGCTATGTTTTCTTAGGAGTGAATTTTCCTTCATGAGGTCCATTAAAAATATAGCAAAAAAACTCTTTCTTGATCCTCCAGTATTTAAAATTGTCAGGTGTCTTCAAGAGGAAGATGTCCATCATGCCAGGGTCATCTGTTGCTAAGTGGGTATGCTGCTTAATTGGGGGTTGGTATTATATGATCTTTGACTACATTTATAGACCACATATTCCAATATTATCATTATCAGTATAAAGATAAAATTGTGGTCCCACTATCCCATTTTTTGTTTTCTTATATTACAAATATTGAGAACTTAGGCAAGAAAATAACGTGCTCTTTATTGCCCCCATCCATACAACAACATAATGGAAGAATCTTTAAAGGCAGAAAAGTGTCCACAATATGATGCTAAGTAGGAAAAGGATAAAACTATATAGAGTATAAAGCTGTATGCAAAGTATTTGTAAGGTATTTCTACTTATTGATGAGTGCTTCACATTTGCTAGCCTGTATTTCAGTTTCTATGCATCAAAGTTTTCTGAAATCAGTTTTTTTGTTTTTTTTTTTCTAACTGGATTTAAAATGTTGCTTTGATGCATTATTATAGAATTCCGGGATATTCTTCCCAAGAGACTATTATACACAAAAGGGAATCTTGTCTGTGTGCGATAACAGGCCTAATGCTCTGTAGGAAGACAAGGTAACAAGTTAGATGAACTCTCTAGTCCATCTCAGAACTATGACTAGTCATCACATATGTGATGAATTATTGGTGAGAAGGACATCATTATTGCATTTTAAATTGATTTCTCTGACAATTTCACTATAGAGAACTGAACACATCTATGAACTTTTAATTTCTTAATGTATTCATTATCTGATTAGAGTTATGGGATACAATGGCTTTGTAGTGAGATTTATCCAAGGGCTCTTCCCTTTATATATCTGGATATTCTGAGGCTCCATAGACTACTTCGGGTTTGTGGTCAAAGGCAGACTCTTTACAAAAAGGCATTCACTAGAAATATACTTTGTTCATTAGCTATCTGAAAAGACTTCATCATTTTTTCTTTTGTGAATATGTATATGGAATTTCAGAATATGGTCATAAATCCAGACTGAAAAATCATACAGAGCTCTTCATGAAGAATTTTTATCCTCTCTGCTCAACCAGCCCAGCTTTGTCTGATAATAAACTCTTACAGACACATATTTTTAAGTGGGAACTTAACAAACTTAAACATCAACATATCTGGGTATACACATGTCAAAAACAAATATCAGCATACAGGAACATAATTAGCCATGTTTTAAAACAGCACATTTAAAAATCTGTAAGCATCTACACAACTGCCCTATTTTAAGATATGATCAATCCAATTTCCCTATTTGTTGCAGAATTCTCTCATTTGCTGCATGATTTCAGAAACTGCATTCATAATCCCAGTACTGTGCTCTTCCGATGAGATTAACTAGGAAGAATAAACAACAATTTAATATGCTTGTTCCCATAATATTCTTGTTCATAGAAATTGGAATTTAAGCTTCAAAAGACATAAACAGTACATGGTAATATTTTATAATTAACTTCCAAGAAATATGGAGACAGTACTAAGAGGTTTCTCCTTGGAATAAAGGATTTCCATTTGTAGGCTGTATCTGGCCTCTTAACATGCTATAGAGGGAGATCTCATATCTTTCTGGTGTATGTTATACATGAGAACCATCAATGCATAAACACTCATATAATATTTAATAACACATGTCAGCATAATACAATGTCTATCCACTTGCCAAAATAGAAAATAGCAAAGCTATTATTAAAAACATAAAGAAATAGTAAAAAACAAAAGGCAATAAAGGGCAAAACAAATGGAAAGAAAACATTTCTAATCTAGCAGGCTGGCAGCTTTATCTGGAATTAATATGTGCTAAGATTGGTCAACTGTGCTAAGTTCTTTCTCTTCTTATTCTGCTAAATTCCAGTGATGTGAAAAAGTTCACATTTCCTCCAAAGACACAAGTGATTGCCTTCTGCTAATGGGAGTATACTCACTTGTTTCATTTTCTTTTGTTGAGATATTCTGAGACATTCATTTCAATATACAATTAAAAGCAGATAGCAAGGAAAGAAGCAGTAACTCTCACTTTATTTTTGCATTAGATTTTGCCATAGGGCTTGACATTTGAGGTTAAAAGAGTAATAAAACACAAGGACTATCGTTCATGCCCGCTGAAAACAAGGCTAATCAGGGATCAAAGTCTGGAAAATGAAAAAAGACGGGTCTGATTAATTTATACAGTCTATGTTTTAAAATATCCAACACCTTCATAGTATCTCCTTTTTTATAACTAAATCCATTTAGGTAAATTATTCTTAAGAAAATTTTGCTAGCCAAGAAATGGCTGGGGACAGTGTAATTCTCTCTATCTGCACTTTCCCTCAGGTTGTTAATGACAAATGCATTACAGTTATTTATTACAAATGGATTAAAGGTGTCAGTATGGTTCAATTCATAGCAATCTTATTCTAAAATGTATTGGGGAACTGGGCTTCTTCCCAATGCTGACAATGCACACAATTGCTTTTGGGGGGACTATATTCCTCAGGAGTACTTTTCTTTATGTTTATTACTCTAAAAAATGAAGGTAACATCTCCTCTTGCCTCAGAGTTGTTTATACTGTTTACGACTTCAGGTCATAATGAAATTAACTATGGTGTACTTCCATATAGTTAATTCCATTTGTAAATAATTAGCTCGGCGACCCTTCTTTTGGTTCTCCCATGGATCACAATGAACATAAAATGATCAAAGATGCAACATGTTTTTCAGGAAAGATACATACTTCAAACTTCTCAGTGGTCTGAAGTAGGTGCAGAAAAGTAGTTATTATATTATACCAGGGTCATAAACATGCAAAGACTATAAAAGTAAAATTCTTGATGATTAATTTATATCACAGACTGTTAGATAAATAACTGCATTAACAGACATCCTACTTTCTTCTGAAACAGTTTAATGCAGGGGAAAGACAGAGATTAAAAGGCACATTATGGATTCAAAGATGGCATCTTTGAATGGGGAGCAGGCACTGAGATACTGCACAGGAAAAAGAAAAAACAGCATTTTTTTTGAGCCAACACAGAAAAAGGGATTTTCCTGCTTCAGCACTGACCAGAACAACTCGGAGAGCAGAAGACGACTAATAGCCGGCTCTACAGGTGGATGAGGGTGCAGGGATTTAACAGAGGCTACAGCAGCAAAGGGGAGCCCCCAGAAAGGAGAGTTTCATGGTACAGATGCGACCTGGAGCCGCACAGGCAGTGTGAACATTCTAAGAGTACAGAACAGTCATGGTGACTACCAGCAGCCACCAGGGATTTGAATAGTAGGATCCCGCTTCTGAGTCCCTCTTCTCAGACATAGAATGCAGGAGCAACCCTGCTCATCCCTGGCGGCACAAACTCAGACAGAGCAGGGAACTACAAGCCTGAGTCAAACTATGGACAGGAGAGGCCATGGTGATCACTGCTGACAACTCTTGGCTAGAAGACGCCCAGATGGAGAAAGTTGGAGACAAAGAACAGGAGCACACAGGTGCTGCACACCCTCCACTACACCCCTGGGAATTGGGATCCAGTGGCTAAGACCCTGGAAGAACAGCCTATGGAAAGGACTTGACCCTGATGGTTTGGCGAATACAGGGGACATATGCGCAGATGTAGACTCAAGTCACATAGCCCAGCCAGCAGAGTTCTGCCAACAAAACAAGCCTACCTCCCCACACCATCAGGTGGCAAAACTACATGCTCAGACGACCACTACACCCCCAACCCCATGCACACCCCCACCCAGCAGCCAAAATGACATCCTGACACAGCAAGACACACTATGGAAGTCTGTAAGGGTTAAAAACACAAAATAAAACAAAAACAGAGCGCCCTCCGGTAGAAATTAAAACAAGCACACAGATCAACAAGATCCCAAACCATGGCGGGAAAAATAACACAACATATCCTGAAACCTCAGGAAATGGAATCACAACAAAATGACAGCTCATCAGAAATTAACTTTGAAGATACAGAAGAATGCTTTTTCTAACAGATAAAGAATTCAAGTCTGAAATCATAAAGAAATTCAGAGAATTAAAAGAAAATTAAGATAAACAAAACAAGGCTTAAACAGGTAATTAAGCACAATCAGGCAGAGATTGAAGCTCTACAGAAAAAACTAACAGGAACACAGGATTTAAAGGAGATAATTCCTGAAGCTAAGAATAATATAGAAAGCTATGGGACCAGAGCAACCCAAATAGAGGAAAGGATTAATGCTATAGAGGATAGTAATGCAGAAAGCAACCAAGAAGAAGAAAGAGAAATGAAATTAAAAAAAAAAAAAAATGAAGAAACACTCAGAGAACTGTCTGACACCATCAGGAAAGGCAACATTAGAATACTGGGTATCCCAGAAGGCAAAGAGAAAAAGAGAGGAACAGAGAACATCTTCAAGGCAATAATGGCTGAAAACTTCTCAAATCTAGAACAAATAACAAACATACAGGTCAATAAAACAAACAGAATAACCAATTACATAAATCCTAAAAAAAAAAAAAAAAACCCTTCACCAAGACACATAATTGTGAAACTATCAAAAATTGAAGACAAAGAAAGAATTCTAAAGGTAGACAGGGGAAAAAAAGCAGATAACATAGAAAAGCACTCTTACTAGATTAACCTGAGACTTACCAGCAGAAACTCTACAGGCTAGAAGAGAATGGAATGATACCTTCAAAATACTTCAGGACAAAAAATACCAGTTAAGAATAATATATCCTGCAAAAATCTCTTTCAAATTTGTTGGAGAAATTAAGGTTTTTCTCAACAAACAAAAGCTAAGGGAGTTGGCAACCACAAGACCTCCTCTACAAGAAATATTAAAAGAGTCCCCTACTAGTTAAACCAAAGAGGAAAAACTTCACAAAAATATAACAAAGTAACAGAGATCAACATAACCAGAAAACTAAAATCAAAATGGCAGTAGCAGGTTTCAAATGTCAATAATTACTGCAAATGTAAACCAGTAAGGCACAGATTTACCAAATAGTTTAAGAAACATAACCCAACTCTATGTTGTCTACAAGAAACTCATCTTATGTCGAGAGACCAGCAATGACTTAAAACGGATGGATGGAAAATGATACTCCAAGCTAATGCCAAATCCAAAAGAGCAGGAGCAGCTATATTCATATCAGATAAGATGGCCTTCCAGTCAAAGAAAATTAATAAAAACTAAAGATGGACATTACATAATGATAAAGGGATCAATACAATAAAAGAGTTAACACTTGGTAACATTTATATACTTAATAAAGGGGCACCCATACATATCAAGCAAATATTAACAGATCTAAATAAAGATACTAACAGCAACACAATAATAGCAGGGGACTTCAATGCTCCTCTTTCAGTAAAAGACAGGTCATTCAGAGAGAGAATCAACAAAGAAACAAGATCTTTAAATGATAAAATAGAAGAGTTGGACCTAACAGACAGATATAGAGTACTTGACCCAAAAACTATACACTGCACATTCTTCTTAAGTGCTCATGAAACATTCTCAAGGATAGACCATATGCTGGGACACAAAACAAGACTCAATAAATTTTCAAAGATTGAAATCATATCTAGCATCTTTTCAGATCCAATGGCATCAAACTAGAGAAAGAGAGGAAAACCACAAAAGAGTGGATATTAAACAAAACAATGTTGAGCAAACACAATGAGTAAAAGATGAAATTAAGGAAGAAATTTTTAAAAAATCTGGAATCAAATTTAAATGAAGAAACAACATATCAGAATCGATGTGATTCAGCAAAAGCAGCAATCAGAATGAAATTTATAGCAATACAATCCTATATCAGAAAACGGGAAGATTCACAAATAAAAAATCTAAGCCATCACTCAAAGGAACTAGAAAAAGCAGAAACACAGAAGCCTAAATTCATCAGAAGTAAAGACATAATAAAGACTAGGTCAGAAATTAATGAAATACCCACCAGAAAGACTATAAAAAAATCAATGATCCAAAAGTTGTTTTTTTTTGAAGAATAAACAAAATAGACAGGCCATTAGCTAGACTCACAAAAAAGAGGAGCGAGAATACACAAATAAATAGAAAAATGAAAAAAGAATAATCATAACAGATACAGCAGAAATACAGAGGACTATAAGGGAATACTACATACAACTATATGGCAACAAAGAGAATAACCTAGAAGAAACAGACACTAATCTGAAAAGGTACAGTATCCTAAAACTAAACAAAGAAGAACTAGAAACCACGAACAGACTAACCACAGGCAAGGAAATTGAAATAGTGATCAAAAACTTTCCTCCAAACAAAAGCCCGGGACCAGACAGTTTCACCAGCGAATTCTACAAAGCATACAAGGAAGAATTAATTCCAATCCTCCTTAAACTGTTCCAAAAAATAGAAGGGGGAAAACGTCCAAACACTTTTTATGATGCCAATATTATGCTGATTCCAAAACCAGATATAAAGACTGCATCAAAAAACGAAAACTATACCCCGATATCCTTGATGAATACTGATGCAAAAAATCTCAACTAAATACTAGAAAATCAAATTCAACATATATAAAAAGAATCATACACATGATCAAGTGGGATTTACTCCAGGGATGCAAGGATGGTTCAACATACGCAAATCAATAAATGTGATACACTATATCAATACAAAAAGGACAAAACCACATGATTATCTCAACAGATGCAGAAAAAGCACTTGACAAGATTCAACACTCTTTTATGTTAAAAACCTCCAAAAATAGGTACAGAAGGAATGTAATTCAACATAATTAAGGTTATGTATGACAAGCCCATAGCCAACTCTGCAATCAATGGAGAAAAACTGAAAACTTTTCCCCTAAGATCAGGGACAAACAAGGATGTTCACTCTTATCATTACTATTCAGTATAATGCTGGAGTTCCTGGCCAATACAATTAGACAAGAAGAAGATATAAAAGGCATCCAAATAGGGAAAGAAGTGAAACTATCACGTTTTGCAGATGACATGATAATACACATAGAAAAGCCCAAAGAATCAAGTAAAAAGCTGCTAGAAAAAATAAAACATATATAGTAAAGTGGCAGGCTACAAAATTAATAATAAAAAAATCTGTTGCATTTCCGTATGCCAACAATGAAAATACAGAAAGAGAACTGAAGAAAACAATACCATTTACAAGTGTGCAAAAAAAAATGAAATTCCTTGGACTAAACCTAACCAAAGAGGTAAAGGACCTATACTATGAGAACTATAGGACACTGCTAAAAGAAATAGAAGACGACAAAGAAATGGAAAGATATTCCATACACATGGATCAGAAGAATCAACACAACCAAAATGGCCATATTGCCCAAAGCAATATGTAGATTCGATGCTATGCCTATCAAATTCCAAAGACAATCTTCACAGATTTAGAGGACAAAATAATAAAATTTATCTGGAACAACAAACAACCCTGGATAACAGAAATAATCCTCAAGAAAAAAGCCAACAACAGAGGAGTCATGCTCCCTGACTTCAAACTCTACTACAAAGCAACAGTAATTAAAACACAATGGTACTGGTATAAAAACAGAAAGATCAATGGAACAGAACTGAAAGTCCAGAGATAAATTAACATATATATGGACACCTAATATTTGACAAAGGTGTCAAAAACTTATAATGGGGAAAGGGTAGCCTCTTTAATAAATGGTGCTTGGAGAACTGGATAGTCACATGCAGAATGTTGAAACTAGACCATTACCTAACATCAAACACAAAAATTAACTCAAAATGAATTAAAGACCTAGACGTAAGACCATAAAACCATCAAACACATAGAGAAAATGGAGGCAAAACTTTTTTAGACATAAATCTAAGAGATATCTTGGCAACTCAACTCCCATTGCAAGGCAAACCAAATATAAAATAAACAAGTGGGATTACATAAAACTAATAAGTTTCTCCTTGGCAAAAGAAACTCTCATGACAACAAAAAGGCTGAATGGGAAAATATATTTGCCTCTCACACCTCAAATAAGGGATTAATATCTAAAATATACAAAGAACTCATAAAACTGGACAACAAAAATATAAGCAATCCAATAAAAAATGTGCTGGTGACCTTAATAGACACCTCTCCAAGGAAGACATACAAATGGCCAACAGGTTCAATAGGCTCTATGTCTTTTGTCATTAGAGAAACTCAAATCAAAACAATAATGAGATATCACTTCAAGCCAGTAAGAATGGCTATTATCCAAAAAAAAAAAACAAAAAAACAAAAAACAATGACAACAACAACAAAAAACACAGAAATAATTTAAGTGCTGGAGAGGATGTGGAGAAAAGGGAGCTCTGATTCACTGTTGGTGGGAATGTAAATTGGTGCAACCATTCCGGAAAGCTGTATGGAGAGTTAATGTCATTCCATATGACCCAGTTATTCCTCTACTGGGCATTTATCCCAATGACACAAAAACACCTAACCGAAGAGATATATGAACTCCCATGTTCATTAAAGCACAATACACAATAGCTAATAGCTGGAAGCTACCTAAATGATCATCAACAGAGGAGTGGTTAAAGAAGATGTAGTACATATACACTATAAAATACTATGTAGCCATCAAAAAGGGAAAGATCCTGCCATTTGCAACAGCATGGATGGACTGGAGAGAATTATGCTAAGTGAGATAAGCCAGGACAGACATCGTACGATAGCATTCATATGACGGTTAAAGAGTAAACAAATAAATGTCATAAATTAAACAGCACTGAAAAAAGGATGGGGTAGAGAGAGAGAAAGAGAGAGGCAGAGAGGGAGAGAGGGAGAACACGACTCCAAACAATCATGGACTCTTAGAGATGAGAGAGAAAAAGGTAAATCAGGGAGTACCAAAATGATGGGGCGGAGGGGGGAATGGGAAGAAGGGAATTTACCATAAACAAAGAGAGACAAAAGAGGAGGGGGGAATATTAGTAAATATACTATGCTATTTGTAAATGTAAAAATACCATTATGTGTCCCTCAAAACAAGTCATTGTCAAAATGCAATATCCCTTCAATAATAATAAAAAATAAAATTTAATAAAAGGTACAATATGTAGACACAATAATAATTAGTCTAAGCAAATTCATTCATAAGAAATAACATTATTTAAAAGATAGTTTCATAGGAGCTGCACAGGCAGTAACATTGTCCTCTAATAATGTCTGGTCCGGTAAATGTTATTTAATGTGACTGGACACTGATAAAGAATAGAATGTGCAAAATGTTACAGCAAAACTTACAGGCACTATAATTGGTTTGTAACTTAATATCCATGAACATTCTGAAACTGTATGTAAATGTGGGCAGATTCCAACACATTTGTACATTTTTTAAGAAAGGGTCCATTCAAGGTTTTGTCAGTTTGCCAAAGGTCTTCTTTATAGGAATGTATAAATTGTTATTCAATATTAAATAAAATAAATGCAATATATTTTAACAAAAAGTGCTTCTGTGTATTCAACTGTTTCAAGTTTGTTTAAAATAAAGCACTGTTTAAATACACCAGGTACATGAGATTAACTTCATAAAATATCTATCTTTTTTTTAAAAGGATGGTAAACTGCAGGGGAGCACAAGGAATTTAATAAAGAAAAATTGTTGTAAGTGTTCAAACTGTTAGAAAAATAGACTAAATAAAGCCAAAGCCGAACATTTGTTATGTGAATACTTCTCAGCAAGAAATTTGCATCAAATTTATAACTATGCTGCTGTAGTGTTTGATTCATATATTTAAAATAACAACAAGTTTGATTATATCATGTTGTTTTTGAAGCATTCCTGTACAGATATTAGGCTGATAACTCTATTTACATCTTTGTATGCATACAAATTACTGCATAAATTAAGAGTCTAAAATGGAGTGGCTTATTTCCCCTTGTTTTCAACAGCTTGTTTCTGTGGCTAAGTTTACTTCAAGCTTATCAGTTAAATTAATATGTTACTATATTCATATTTTTAATATTTTCACATTTGACAAGTTGTTTTTGTATTAACAAGGAGAAAATTACACCATATTTCTGTGCTCAGAGAGAAGATGTATTGTATATAACCATGAATATTTTTTAAGAGAAACATATTTAAGTATCCGTAAGCAACAAGCTTACCTGAGGGCTTCACAGGGGAATAGAATGAGGAGTATAATATTGCACAATTATTCTGTATTCACCATATCTCAGATGTATAAAAATAAATATCTTTCTATGTTCAGTATAACTGCATCAGATGCTTCGTTAAGAAAAATTGAGAGAATAGGTTAAGTACCCATTTTAAACACATTTTTGCCTAGCTCTGAGCCACTCATCTCTTGCTTATAAACTTAAACAAAGAGGTTTTTCTTCTCCATCAGAGCACCTAAGACACTTTGTTGTAATGATATACTTTTTTCTCTCTCAAATACTGTCTGACCCAATAAGTGTTATTGAAAGAAAGAATGTGACTCCCTTTACCCAGATGGCTTTTATATAATCCAGTGGTGTGGAGTGTCATGAAATTTGGTGTCAGTGACTTAATAAGACTTCTGACAAGACCTAGTTTGAATACAGGTTGAATCCCAAATATGAAAGGTGACATTTCCAGAGATTTAAATAGATATCTATATCACAAAATATTATGTATCACTATGAACCCTCTCGAATATTATATGATTCTATTTAATTTGCCTGGAATAGGCAAATTCATAGTGATAAAAGAAAAAGTTATTCAACTAATTGACTTATTAGGGGTTAATAAGATAAGAAAGATCTACATTTATTTAAAATCATTTAATAGTGTGTTTGGAAAAGGTTAAATCATTATCTTTTTAAATGTATGCATTGAAGACTGTAACAACTTTAACAGAGTTATTTCTTACATATATGTGTGTACATATACTTTGAATCTAAGAGATTCTATAGGTTACTTGCAATCTGGCGATTAATAAAGTATATAAAGATGAAATTATGCAATATGTGAGAAAGTACAAAAATAAATCTGATTTCAAGCCCATTAACCTCCTCATGCAGTAAATATGGTGTGTTCTAAATTAGAGATAGATGTATCAAAACTTTTTAAAAGATAGACTTTAACTGAAAAACTCAGAATTTAAGTAGTGACAGATGCTACACTCCAAAAAAAAAAAAATTCACATCAAGTCTAAAAGGTTGAAATGAAAATAATTGATTCCAAAATTATCGTCTAATCATGACTTTATTACCTAAGTGGTAATTAGAGGCAGTACATTAATTCCACATCTGAGTGGAAAATTATAGAACAAAGAAAATTCTATCAACATAAACTACAAATAACAACTCTAGTAATGCTTAGATGTTCGTAATTCAATTTTTAAAAGTACAGAGTTGGATTTCTCTAATTAATATTGTTTGCTCTTATTAAATTCAAGCTCTTAAAATGATTAATTCATAATTAGATTGCATAAAATTAATGATACAGATTTATTATGGCAGTAAGAATTTTAGGGAACATTCATTTAATAATTTACTGAAAAGTTTATCAAAACTTTTATAAAAAAGAAAAAATATGCATTTTGAATGATATACAAATATATCCTACATATACTTATATCTCATATACACACACTCATACAGGTTTCTAATAAATTTAAGTTATATCTTCCAAATAAGCTCATTTTCCTGTTTCACAAGTATTAAATGGTACGACTCTGCTGTGGTCTCTCGACTCCACTCCTACCATCAACTGTACTTCACCTAGATCTTTCTATCCGCCCTTCAGATTGAAATTAATAACATTTCCTTTCAAAAATATAATGTATATATTATAAAACATCTCAGAGATTCACTAAATAATACACCAGAAGCCTCCTACTTAATAAAATAAGTTAACAGTTTGAGATATCTGCTTGAGGTTTTTTTTTAATATAAATTTGAAAACATAGATAAGATCAAACTCTGCATTCCTTCCTTCTTCCTTCTTCCCAACAAGCAGATCTACTCAGTGCTGGTGTGTATGAGGATGACTCTCTCTCTCCCTATTCTAGTTCTAGTCTCTTCTGAACATTCTTCTCAACTAGGTCTGAACCTTTAGACTTCTCTGTCTGTTTTCTACATGACCCAATATTGGCAAAAAACCCTGCTAAAATGTATAGGTAGAATCCTCCCCCTCAAAATTTGTTCAGATTTATCACTCCCTCTCCTGCACATCCCTGAGGTGATATCTTTTCACTCTGGGTTGCCATCAGCAAAAATCCTATCAAACAATTTAATTAGAATTTCCTTGATGATTTCTCCTGACCCCTACCCTGACATTGGTTATAAATCCCCACTTGCAATACTGAGCATCATTCTATACTGAGATCTTTCTCTCCCTATTGCAACAGCTGCCAAATAGATCTGTTTTGTTTGTTTTTTACTACTTTTTAACTACTCTCAAGTTCTGGTTTTCTCTAACATATATCATTACCAGACATCTTTTTATTTTTTTCTTATATATGTAGCTTCAATGAAAAATAGATGTTAGATAGGAATTTGAGTTGTGGGGCAGGGGAAGGGAAGCTAAGTCAGGAAGCAATAAAAGGGTATCAATTTGGGATTTTCCTTCAATAAACATTTATTAATTACCTACCCTGGCATTTTATTAAACTATACTGAAATCAAAGCAAAAGACATATTTTCTACATTCGAATAAATTACACTTTCCAAGAACATTTAAATATTTTTCTTTGAGAAAAACATATTTGAAAGACTTTATCTTTATTATTATCTATTGAATCAATTGTGACCCAGGTTTTGTCATAATGCAGTTCACAGTACATGTTTAAAAAGTAACTCAGAAAAATAAATTACAAATCAGTAACTTCAAAAGAATTCCTAGAGTCACTCACCTCATTACCTTCCCTTATTTTAAGTGATTTTAGTGAGTAAACATCAATGTTACTTTTATGGATATTTGCCTGTGACAGAAAGTCTTCCAAATATAATAACGATCTATACTCCCTAAAGCAGGAACTCGATTCAAGATAATGGTTTGCATAAATGTGAAGTTGGACATGTATGCGAAATGGCAAGAAATCAAAGATAAATTAATGAGAATGCTTATAATTACATTCATGTGTTTTCCTTATAATAAACTTTTGAAATGAAAATGCACATCTGATTTGTCCATATGCTTAATGAAGGGGAAAATTCAATCTAATTACATTGTAGTTGAATATTTACTCCTAATTCAGTATTCTTCAGTTTTTCAATATTTTACTTTAAAGGATAGTTCCAATAAACATAATATGTCAAACCAGAAAAATGCTGCTTTCTCTAAGAAAATAATTTTTATTCTACTATACATTAAAATACACTAAACACAAATACATTTCAAATCTAAGGTAAATATGTTAATGAACATCTTCCAGACTCTTTCATGGAGATCATTCAAGGAAATTTTATTTATAAATAATCTTTGCATTTAAAATTAAATTATATAGTTTTTATACTTAAAAAATAGCATGCTGTCAATAGAAGTATATACATCTAATTTAATTTTATTTAATCATATGATTATATTATTATTTACATTGAGTGTAAGATTATAAATATTTAATTTTAATGTGATTATATTTAATTCTATATCAATTTTTCTAGATTACCACCAATGTGAGCAATTCATTCATGTGATCAAATTTTTATTTGATTTTAAATTAAACTAATTTCTCCCACCTACTTCTTAAATGAGTCTTCAAATTCTATAGCTTACAAGAAAGAAATGTTTATATGTTCAGGCAAAAATAGATATTAATACACATCTAGAAGACAGGTCTACATATTTTTCTGTAATGTTTAAATCTGACCATAAATTTATTTGCTAACCCATATGAAGAAAAATCACATACCCACAGGTGGATTGCATATCAATGTGTGTCATTTTCCCTTCTACCACATGCTGTCTTTTTGAGGCACTTCTATGTGATAGTAGAAAAAAAAGCAACAGTGACTAAATCCAGTCATAAATGACATTACTGCTTCAATCACTTGCTGAGGATAGTTTTTCCTTTTTGGTTTTAATTTCGAAAATAAAATAAATGGGGAAAGGAACTGGTAGGGAAAAAAAGAAACTCTTGAGGTTAAGATTGTGGAGAAACAAAGCACAAGTTGTATGAAAGGCAAGGAATTCTGATATGCAGCACTTGTGGGGGAAATGGTATTCACGTGTAATGTGCATGGGGTGTTTCATTCAAATAGATTAAATCAAAATGACACAGGCTTGTACTATGAACTGAACATCTTTAAAAAATTCTTATGTTGATGCCCTACTCCTCTACCTCCCAGTATGACATTAGGTTATGGAGTCTTTAAAGAGATAATTAGTTAAGATTATAAGGGTGCCGCCCCCCAGGAGATGATGGGTACAGGTAAAAGAATAGGAAGATTATGTGCCCTAGTGGAGAAGTGTTCAGGTTAATCACCTCCAAAAGAGCCCAAGCCACATACCCCTGGGTTCAAGTTCCAGTTCCAGGAGGAAACAATCAGTGTGAACGACTAAATAAAACTGGAATAAAATGCTTTTCTCCTTTCTTTTCCTACCTGCCTGCCTACTTGCCTTCATTTCTGCCTGCAGCTTTCCTTTAAAAAAGAAAAAGAAAGAAAGAAAGACACCAGAGCTTCCTCTCTCTACCAGGCAAGTCACATATAAGGGGAACATCCACAAGCCAGGATGAAGACCTTCACCAGGACCTGGATTGGCTGTTGCTTTGACTTGGGCTTCTCATTCTCCAACGATGAGAAACAAATGCTGTTGTCAAAGTCATCCAGACTATGGTATTTTGTTACAGCACCCCTAGCTAAGACAATTGACTATTTGTATTTCAAGTCTACTAAAAATTGGAAGTTGCTACTGAAAGCAAAATATCTGCTTGTGGTACTTGCTAAGAATCATTTAAAGGAGATGTTTAAAGTTATAGTTATTCTTAATGCTCTTTCTAGGTCTTTGCCATTACCACAACTTCTCCCTGGGTTTTTTTACAAAGATAAAAAGCAGCAACTTCTGGTCTCTTAACATCTTAATTAGGCAACCTCTAGTTCAATGGGCTAAAATCTAAAAACAGAAACAAATACTGTCATCTCCACAGTAATGAATAACTGTCAGTAATATTAACACCATGCCTACTATGAATTAGGCATTTTATACTAACTCATTGACATTCACAACTCTATGAATGAGATAATATTATCATTTCCACTTTACAGATAAAGAAACTGAAGGCTGATTATTTTTCCCAAAAACACACAACTAGGCAATAGTAGACCAAATCAGAATCTAAACAACTTATGTACCAATTCTTTATTCTTTAACTAACTCATACTTAGCGTCAAAGTATTTTAAAAAATATTTTATTGTTATTAGAATTGAGGGGATATATATATATATATATATATATATATGTATATGTATACCAGTAATTTAACATTTAACTTTTTTCTTTTTGGTTTCTTCATTAGATGTTTTATCTTTAAGTATTTTTAAAGTAATGGAATTAGAAAATAAAAATGAACAAAATGAAAATTTGTTCTAATTCTAATTTTTCTAATAACAGAATTAAAGTTTAAAAATTGGGGCCCCAAAATTATTTTCTTAAAACATTTAGGTGATAAGATTTTTCTTGTTTAATGAGGAAAGCTTCCTGAGAAATAATCCTGGGCCTCCTTTCTGTCTTTGAAAGCAATTTAAGGTAGTTAATCTCACAACTGTTACTACTCAGTATATGACTTTTTGATATATTGCAACTCTAAATTGGAAATTTAATTCAATGTGTAAGAATAAACTTGCATTAGTGAATTAGTGACTGTACTTTTGGAGTTCCTTGTATGGTGAGGAAAATGAATGAATGCTCATTTTGTATTTCATTTAGGTTTATACATAGGGTGGCCTGATAATATACAGGATGCCTAGTTAAATTTGAATTGTTGTAAACAAAGGACACACTTTTTAGTGTGACTATCTTCCATGTGGAATATATTTTAACATGCGAACTCCTACACCCTCCCATGTACTCTAGCATTTTATGTTGTATTTTTTTTTAAAGGAAATATAAAGACAGGAATGAAGAGGGGAAGGCAGGCAAAATGAGAGAGGAGGAAGAAGTATCTTTATCATTTTATCTTATTTATTTGTTCACATTGGTTGCTTTCCCCCAGATCTGGTACTCAAAGCCAGAGGTATATACATTTGAAGTAGCTTCTTTGTACCTTTCTGATAAAAAGGCCAGGCTTCTAGCTTCTAAAGTTTCACAATTTAGTAATAACAGCAGTTTGCCCCTCAAAATTGAGCTTCACATTACATTTTTTAAAAATCAGTGTAATGCTTTTGAATAAAAAGTTGGAACTAAGGCAGAAGAGCAAAATAATGAAAATTAATATTCTTTGTGTTCAATATGGTATTGGAAATATATAAAATTACATGTGCACAGAACATGAGAGCACATAATGCACAAGGAGTAAAATTGTAACAAATCCACAGACAGCCAGTGTACCCATTTCCTTTCCCAGACACCGTTTCTGACTGCATTTAGGTTCTTTTCATCGGTCCTTCTCCAGTTCCTGCCTCCTGCCTGCACAGATTACTAGTGCCGCTGATTTCTTAAGATGCTATAAAGATGATCACCACATCAACGTTTAATTGAAGTTTTCTCCTAGAAACTATTAAAAAATGTATTTGGGGAAAATATTTTTCAAAATAAATACTGCATTTTAAATAGAATTCTCTGTGTGCCAATATTTCCAAGAACTTGTGAATATAGAAAAGTTAGCCAGTAATTGAGGGTAGGACCATATTGCCCAATTCGACTCTAATAGTGTTTTCACACTTACTGAGACACAGACATTTCAGAGAATCATGCGTGAGGATACATATAACCTATTTTCTATTTACAATAGCTTCCAGAGATGTCAAATTTAGGAACAACGCACATTTCTCAAATCAATTTTGTTTTAATAATTTTTTTAGCCTTAACATTCAGTATGTTGACAAAAACGATGAAGGCACCAATAAAATGGTTGCAAAATAAATGCTAACTCTTTTCCCAAAAGCCTTGGCCTTGCTTAGCTCCTAGAACAGGTTATGTATATGGCTCCGTGCTCAATGAATTGTGATCTAAAGTTTAAAATATTTTCTCAATTAAAGTGATCCCCTGGGGAAGTGATTGGTGACTTAGCAAATTCTAAACTGTTTTTTTTTTTTTTTTTCCCCATCAACACATGATCTAGTGTCTAATACACAGTAAGTCACAATATATGACTTTATGATGATGGGTGAATAAATGAAGAGATAAGTGTGCTAAAAACACTCCCAGCTATTCATTTAGCATTTATTACCCTGACTATCTGTTGAAATTTTCTCTTGGTTAAGTCACAAGTTAGTAGGCTACTTTCAAGAGATTTAGAAGAGTACTACAGGAACAAATAATGGCATGGTGAGAGGACAATGCCCTTATGTAGGGGTTCTTTTCTGTTCTGCTTGAGGATACTGAAGTAGATCTGTTACCTTGTCAATGAGGACAATAACCCTGCTGCCTCCTTATATGAGATGTAAAGTATAAGCTGAATATCAGGTTTCAAATGGAAACCTTCAGTCGTGAGCAACTATTGTTGAACAAAGGCACCTGATGTCCAATTCTGCCTTTCACTCTCATAGGGATGTTTTATGTCAAACCAGGACATAACTATTGATAAAAGAGAAATAGCCCTGTAATGAAGGCTATGCCTATTAAGTCTACAGTCATATTTAACTAAAAATTTCAATTGACAAACACTGTTCTATAGATCTGTGTAGATATCCAGAAGGACCCACTTTTAGTCAGAAACAAGTTTTTAATTAGTTCAAGCCCTAGGAATAACTCATTGATATATGCATACTCTTTTACTCTATCTCCCATGAAACTTATGTTTACCTTGCCTGGGTTTGGATTCTGGACCATATAAGTCCGTAAAAGTATACCAGAGCATTCAAGAATTAACTCTTGAGACCCGATATTCTTACTATTGTACATACCACAAAGTTAGATGCTAAATCAAATTCAGGATGCTATTTTTGTTTCCACAATAAGTAACTGATTATCTAAATAGGCAAGAGTATAATGATAGTTCCTTAAAAATTTGCTCTTGGTATTTAAAAAGTCTGGCTTATCAAGCTGAATGATTTTAATGAATATGAATTGCAGTGCTCCAAAAGATAGCTCATTCTAACTTTCATTTTTATTGTTATTGCTGATTTCATTTTTTTGTTCTCATTTAGGCTTTCCTTTTGCCTATTAAGAAATATTGACAAGCAATCTATCTGTTCCATCCTTACGCTACAAATTGAAAATAAAATTCCCTAGAGATGAATTTGTCATAGTCTTGATATAATATGTTTGAATATCTCAAACACTCTCTTTTTTGCCTTTTAAAAGTTTTCCAATTCCAATAAAAGTTTACATGTTTTCTGGGTGATTTGACCAGAAAATCATACATCTTGGAGTTGGTGGATTTGTTTTCTGATTATTCACATTTTCCCAGGAATCTATATTCTCCATTTCAGACATCTTTCAACTCTTCATTTTTATCATACAAGAAGATGCAATATTTTCAAATAAGCAAATAAGAATCTTAAAAGAGAAAACAAAGATGGGTCATAGTAGGTCCAGATATGGGGACTCAAGTAACGATAAAAATTGATGGTTTTTTTTTTTTTTTTTTTTACAGTTAGATTGCTTGTTTACTTGATGATACTTGGGAGAGTACCATTAGTGTTAACAGAAAAAAAGAACTATTCTTTGTTTAAAATTTTTGCCACATAGCTTTGACGTAAGAACCTGTGATGCTGAGAAATCATTTAAATGCAGAGTTCTAAACAACAAAAGTTCAAGGGAGAGCACAGCTTCCCAGAGACACAGATGGAGAGAATTTCCCTCTCTAAGGTGCTAAGAGGTGTCCACAGGTAGATATGCTGAAAGACCATTGGTTTCCTTTATATATTCTGCCTCTATAAGGACTATGGAAATTAAGCATGTTTCCAGGGCTATCCAAAAACGTTCCTGTTGGTATGACTGTTGGTAGGCTTTTCTTGGGGTCTGGGGATACTATTATTACTTTATATGAAAAAAATGTGAACATTTCCTCAGGCCCCAAAGTAACCTATACTATATCGTACCAAATAGGAATACTCTCCTTTCAGATTGCGGGAAAACTCTTTAGATGCTGACTCCTCTTTCTAGTAAACTTATTTTAAATTCTCACTGCTGCTTGATGCTGGTCCTTACAGGTTGCTACATGGACACTGAGTAAGGTGGTCTCTAACCTAACACACTTGAGGTAGAACTGCATTAAGATTTGACCTGTGTTTGACTTTGTTTATATAGGACACCTCTGGCAACTGATTGCCACATCTCTCTGACTCAGATCTAAGAATGCTTAACCTCTTTTGGCTCTTTCAATTCTAGTTTGCATTTTAAAATTAAGCTCTGGCCAACACTTTCAACAGATGCAACTAGGAAAGAATTCGCTTTCTTTTTTCTGCTCTTGGAAGTCATTCTTCCAGAGACATCTTCACTTTGTTAAATTTTATCAAATTCTTTACATCCCATTAAAAGTATGATGGATTTAATTAAAAACTGTAAGATTTGGAAATAAGCTTTTTTAAAAACTTCCATCTTAATAAAATACACAGAAAATAGAATAGAAGGAATAAAGAACATAAATCTATAAGACTATGCTCTGGTAAAATATTTTCTTTTCATTTGGAATCAAATAGGCATGCAAATAAGTACATTACTGGTATACTATTACATAAATCCCCTGATCGCAACACTATAAATATATTAATTAAATATATGTTTGATTATTTATACTCAGACTCCGAAAAGATATATTTGAGGCAATTAAAATATAATGGCAACACTTTAATATAATATTGCATGTTATATTAAAATGAAAAAAATATTAAAACTATATTCTCAGTCAAAAGTATACTCTGAAACATTATTTACATATTAATGTATCATCCATGTGATGCTTTCTCTATATCTGAGACTGTGTATCACTAGGTGCATCTCTAATTTTGGAATGCATTCCTCTTTCTTATTTTTCTTTCTTGGGGGACACAGAAACATAATATTTTTTTCTCATCAGTACTGCTTTTTGACTCTAGATTATCAACGTTTTGTTGACTTAAAAGGCACTTTAGTGGTTTCTCAATAGTGTTCAGTATCATTTGGCTTTTGAACTACCAATTTGGGAAAAGTTTTTCAGTTATTTTTTCCTTAGTTACTTTTCTATTCAATTCTTCAAATTGAGAATTTACAATTCATAATTTTTGCTTGGCTCACTTGCTTTTCATTTCTTCTTTTGCCTATGTGACTAATTAGATAAAAATCATGCCACATTCGTATCAGTTCAAACTGTATAGCCCTCATCAAAGTCAGTGGCATTTTAGTATTTAACCTTTGCATACATCCATAAAAAATGTTATCTACAATAAAGAGACATCCTGCTACTTTGCAAGGTCTCATGTTAAAAATACATAGAAAAATGCAATGTTTGGTTAATATTCAATGTGTTTTCAGGATAATTTAATCTGAAAAGCCGTGCTGGCGATCTTATTATCCTGTGTTGCTGAGAATGTTAAAATGAACAAGGACCGTCAAGCTTCAGTGATCTGATTCAGTGATGTTACACTCTGGTGCTCCCCACCTCCGGGGACTAATTCTCTCTAACCACTGAAAGTTTCCTTTAGTAAACTTTCTCCTAAACTGCTCTCTGCATTACAATCTGATAATATATTTAAAGGTAGTCTCTCTCTTTAATGTCTGCACCTGAATAAAATATTTTAAACTTAGACAATGAAGCTTCTCTACTAAGTCTGCACACAATGGTCACAGACACTTTGATTTTCTCAGATATCTAGCAGACATTTTTATACTTATCTACTCAAGTTGGTAAACAGGGGCATACAGTAGGAATTAAGAGTACTGGCAAGTAGTCATAAGATCACGACTTTTAGTGTTTTCTGCAACTACTATGTCAGTGTGCACGTGTGTGTGTGTGTGTACTTCCAAAGAAAACTTAGGTGATTAATAACATGATACAGTCCTTCTAAATGAAATAGAAGAGTAACCTCTATTTTTAAAAACGTTTTCAGTACAAGTATTACAGTATAACAAAATGCTCTAAATGTGCTTTTACTCAAATGTTTACTAGGGATTCATTTTGTCTTGAACACTTGGTAATCTGATGTCAATACAGAACATTATATGTGGTGCACCCTGATGGTCTAGCAGTTTAGTTCACTAGGCATAGCTCACATACCTCCCAAGGTGACAGATTCAAGACTCAAGGCCAGAAGGAACAAGCAAGATGAACAATGAAAATAAAGTAAAAGAGTTTTCCTCCTCTTTCTTCCTCCTGCCTACTCGCCTTCATTCCCGCTTGTGCCTTTCCTTTAAAGCAAAAACTTTATCTGCCATTTCTGTCAAGCTTGTATAGCGAAGCATTGCCAGTCAATTCTTAAGAAATCTTAGTCTTAAGGGAGGTAGTTCATGGCTAATCCAAAGGAAAATATAACTGTCTGGTATGGTTTAGCTGAAGCCCTGTTGATCCAGAACAAATAAGCTGAATAACCGTTTAAAATTACAACCATCTTTCAAATCAAGGGTTACGAAGAGTAATGTTAGTTCCACGGCTCTGAAAACATCCTTAGGTAGGCATCTCAATGACCTTGTATTTAACGCCCTTCTTTGATTTTTAATTATGTATTTTTGTGAAATCAACCTCTCCTTTTTAAATAAGGACCTAGTTGGGTCTCTAAGATTTGAGGTGCACAAATCTATTGTTGACCTCCATTCCCACATAGTGCAGATAACAGAGATCTTAGGAATCCTATGAGTTCAGAGTTCTATGCACATTTCTAGAGGTCTCTACTATCCCAGTAACAATCAGTTGGGAAGGCAGAACTCTGTCTCTCATTTTAAGGTCCCTAATTCTTCCCTCCACATCACTCATAGCCTTGACATCACAAACTGCTTTGAAGATGATAAGGACAAAGCTTACTCTATCCTCTGCTTCACATTAGGTATGTCAACAAATTCCTTTCCATGTGATTTACATTAATTCCTTTTAATCAACCTTGTCTTCCATTGCTCTCCAACTCTAGAAACTTTTTCAGTGGGTCCTCTGGAACTCATAGTCAGTTATCAGCGAAATACCTCTATACATTCACTCCCTTCTATCATTCTCCTCACTTCCTTGCTCGTTCTTGTAGACAGCACTTTCCATATAGTGCTCTTAGGTCTTAGTCTGCCTCTGGCTGCACATAGCTGGGCATCATTTGGTGTCTGAGTTGGGATTTTTCATTTGACACTTCTGAATCATTCTCCATCTCTTCTTGAAACATGTCATCTCTGAAAATTATGTCACAAAAAATCTTCACCTCTACACTCTTTATTGGGGTCATCCATCGATATGCAGGCCACTGTCACTCACACCCTGAATGTTCTACTCTCTAGTATCATTGCAACTCCCTCCAACAGCACTTTTTCCATACCTCCTGGTGACTGCTATATCTAAAGAGCCAATGTGTCCTTCCATCTGTGGTCTACTTCCTACACCTATGCTCTTGTTCGCATCCCTGTTCTCTTCCACTATCCTTCCAGTATATCAAGGATTTTCTTTTCTTTTTATAAACCCATTTCATTGACATATATTAATATATGTTATTACTCCCATATTAAAAAACAATGACCTTGACCTGACTTTTCCTTCTAGATATAGACTCATTTTTCTTTCCTTGTGTCAATATATCTTAGAGGTAATTATTTGTCATTTTTCTCTTCTGAGAAGGAAAGATATACTTTAAATCAGTCCACGAGATTCGAAATTCCATCTAACTTTGTAGAGTACTGTATTAAACTCATGGAGCCAACTCGTACAAATATTTATGAGAAAGTTTGATTCATGATAAAATAACTCACCAGTCAGAAGACTTAACATGCTTTTTGTGATGGTCATCAGTGACTCCCCTTCCTCATTTACCAAATTCAGTCCTGAATTTTCAATCCTCATTTTACTTGACATATCAGCTTTTGACAGTTGATCTTTTCCTCCTCAAAATAAATGACTGAATTTCAAGGACACCATAGTTCCTTGGTTTTTGTCCCAGTTCTCTGGTGTCTTTTCATTGTTCTCTTTTGCTGTTTCTCTTCAAATAGAAGGATTCCATTTCTTTTTTAAAAACTACTCTCAAGTATATCATTCCTTTTCAAATTTATGTGTGTGCAAAGAGAGGGATAGGACACATTCTTTAAAATAGTATAAAACTGTACTTTAGTCAACTTTCAAACCCATTTTGCCCTTATCTTCCATTATTACTAAACATTAATATTATTCATTACCCTCATGAGGTATATCACCAGATACATCTTCCTTAACAATGTACAGATTTTGATGTTTTTTTCAGTTCTCAATCTTCTTTGGCATAAATAATCTAAATTACTGAGAGAGGCATATGATACAGTACTATTCCTCTCCTTTAAACATTTGGGGATATTAAGGAGGAAGTAGGTTCTATCTGACAGAATGCATTTACAGGTCTCTTTATCCCCATCCAGTTTTAGTCCCCTTCACTATGATGATGAGCCTCAAGTACTATACTCTTAGATGGATGACTTATCTAATATATTAATGCATATTAAGATGAGTTAAAATGGTCGAGTATGAATTAATGGATTTTCATAATTACTGGTGATTAAGCAGAGGGTAGACCAATCATAAAAAATAATTTTGTGACTTTTTCATTCATTATGAAGGCCATAGATTAAATATTTTGTGGTAAACTAAAGACACTAATGCCACATCATGAGGTTGCAAATTCCCCTAGGATTAGATTAGTTGTAATTCTACCTATAAAAACAATCTTCATATTTAATTGAAATGGACATCACTTTTATAAAACATATTATAAGAGCTCGGTTGCTTTATTACAAAAGTCTTTTGCACTACTTTTCCTAATGATTGATATAACTAAGCTATCACAAATGTGATAGATTTAAGTGATATTTTTATTCTTTTATAATTCTGGAGGTCAGATCTGAAATTACTCTCACTGGGTTGAGATGACAGTGTTGGCAGAACCAGGTACATTACAGAGACAATAGGGAGAATCCATTTCTTGCCTCCTGTAGTGCCTGGTGACTCTAGGTATTCCTTGGCTTGTGGCCACATTACCAAGATCTCTGTCTCCTCGGTCACACTGCCTTTACCTTGGTGTGTTTATCTGTAAAATTACCTTCTGCCTCCCTTTTAAAGAATACATGTAATTGCACTTAAGGTTCACCTAGTTGATCAAGGATCATCCCTCCATTCCAATATTTTTAACAATCAAAAATACAAATTCTTTTTTTTTTTTTAACCATACAAGGTAGCATCACAGATTCAAGGTGTTAGAATGTAGATATCTTTTAGGGAGCCATTACTTGGCCTCCCATACCCTTAATCTTTTATACAAATCCCCAAAATGCTAAATATATTAATTACATGAAAAAGACAAAATAACTTAAAGAATCAGTAATTCTTGTCATTAATTGTATGATAAATTTATTTTAAATTTTGATACATGTCTCTAGGATGAATCTCATTATGCTTTGTTTTCCTATCTGTAATGCCAATTATAATTCAAATGAGTCAAAGGGAAATATGTAAAATATAGATCTTTGAAAGATATATGTGTTGTTTTTCTATTTTATAGGTACAACTGTTGCATAAGCATCAGAGTATAATTCTAAAAGTTTAATGAAAATGGACAAATATTATTACTCTATTTCAAATCTACAATCCTGTACGAAAAATAATTTGCACAATATTTTCATTCTGTGATTGCAATTTTTGCCACAAGAATGAGGTGTCAGATTTTCATTGTCTGATATATATTGGGAATTAGAATTGCATGCCCTAGCACCCTGACCTTTATCCATATTCTGCATTTTGATAGGCTAACCTTTTTGCTTCTTCTTTCTATTTATAGCTTCACTAAACTAAGAGGAACAGGTGAAATGTCCAACCAGTAAATATACTGAATAGCAGAAGGTCAAGTTGGTAGAGATGGCTAAATTTCACATCATAACATTCCATTGCTAGAACCTCATTCTCATGTAACAATTTAAATAAGAATGCAAAATAGTATAACTGAATCTATTCTCTAAAATAGAATAAAGTAAATGTAGCAAATTCAACCCATTCTCTATAATGTTGCAATTTTCTAGCCTTCCATGGAAATATCCTTGAAAGATTACTTGCAGATACAAAGTCAGTTTTCATTATCACTGAAGTGATGCATTCATATATTTGTATCTTAAGTCCTATATAAGGAAAGCTACTTCACATCTGTCATCTGTCTTGGTTAACACACAACATCAGACTGATATGACTTTCTCCAATTCATTTCTGTGACAAAGGACTCAGCACAACTATAGGTCATGACTAGTAAAGACTTAACAATTTTACTCTAAATATCTAGGTCACCATTAAACATGTTTTTCAGTTTCTTTTTAAATCAAAATTTCACATACAAGCATGTTTTACATAGACATTTGTTTCTCTTTGCTACATTCGTTTTCTTGTATATTTATAATTAGAATAGTAGTACCAAGTATTAAGTTTAGAATAAATTTTGGAAATTGGACACTGAAGAAATACATAATTGAAAATAAATCTAGTTTTCCAAGATTTTAAAGTACAGTCATCTCTCCCTATATCACAATTCACTTATCACGACTTCACTGTATCACAGTTCTTAAAAAAAAAAAAAAAAAAAATCTAATTCCTTATCGTGGAATTTTCGCTAAATTGCGGGATTTTGCGGTATACTTGTATACTTCACTATTGAGTACCCACAAAGAATTTTATGTTGTTAAAATTATGTAGGAATGTGTTTACAAGAGTGTGGGAAAGGTTAATAAGAGTGTGGGAAGGATTTATAAGGCCTTAAATATATATACATAGTAAAATAAATTATAATGCCATTACTTCACAGATTTTCACCTATCGCTGGGGTTTCTGGAACTTAACTACCGGGATAGGTGAGGGATTACTGTATAACAATGTAAGGTTATCATCATACATGAACAATTTCAACAAGTTAAGTTTATATGCAACAATTCTGTGTATAAATGTGAATTCAAATGCAATTCTAAAAGATGACATTACACATACCAGTAAGTAAACAATATTCTTCAAAATTTCTATTACAGTTATTTTCAGCAGTCTAACATACTTGTTCACAGGGAGGTAGTTAACTGTGGACTAATTGTCTACTTAAGTTTTCCAATGCCTTCAAGAAACATACATCTTGGATGAGTGTTTTTATGATCTTTAAAAAATATGAACATAGTAAAAATGCTGAAGAATAAAATTATTATTTTGCCTAGTGATAGGAAATTAATAAGGTTTAAATTTCACCATCCTAGCATAAAAGAGCTTGAATGTATAAAAGGTGATTTCTCATTTTTACAGATATACTGAGTCACACAATATTTAGGAGATAAAGATAACTTTCAAATTTTAGGGCATTACAGTACTTTATTTTGCTATATTTCACTTAAGTTTTATATCTTTATTATATCATGCTGAATTTTATCAACATTTTGGGTCGAAATATAATATACTCACTGATCTATAACATGTAGCAACATACTACATTATATATACTATATCATATATTCTAAAAGATAGCATACTATGTATTATAATTATGCTATATGTATAACATATATTTCAGATATATATCAGATATCTAGTATAGAATGTTATATATACTATATATAGTACAGAATATATGTAGTACAGATATTTTATATATATATATCTGTTATCTTTAGTGTAGTACGGCATATACCTGTATCTCTAGTTTATTGTTATCATATATCCTGTAGAGTACGTATATATTTCTAGAGAGAAATACAGTTGGAGTTAGCCAAAGGATGATGAGAGATTGAACAAGGATTTGTTGCTGTTTTAAAAGTGTCAAAATGTTTCAAAATTATTTATTTTAAGATCTAGTCAGAAGAATCAAGGAGAAGCAGTGATTAAACATCAAGAGAAAGGGGATAATTAGACTGAAATTTTGGGACAGGACAGGTATATAATTGGAGTATGTGAAGGATCTGGTCATGAATAGAATCAAAAATGATAAAGTGGATTTATATAGATGTTTAGGGAATTAGGAGTTTCAACTGAAATCATGGGTGTAAAATCTAATTTATAAAACATGTAACAAAGAAAGGTCTTCTCTGATGAATTAGAAGTAGAAGAGTCAATGGAAATCAAAATTTTGATGAGATTTTGTAAAGTAATAATGAAATAGTTGACATACAAGCTAAAAGGAAACTATGATATAATTAGGGAACATAATTATGGATTCAATTATTTGGGTAATGGGGCAATTACAGATCATAACAGGATTCTAGGTATGGACTGAGAAGATGGGACCTACTTTGTGGTATGGTGTCTTTCTGACAATCCAACTATAGTAATAATTCTTAGCTAAAATTCAATATTTGACATTTACATACTGTCACTCAATACATAATGATGTACGGAAATTAAGATGTTAAGAACTAGTGAGAAGAGAAAAACAGAGACTACTATTTACTGAACTGTAAAAAGTCTGAACTCACCAGTAAACCTTTCACAAAAAGGAGATAAATACTGACCTGAATTACTGGAGAGAAATGAGGTCCTCAATTATAAAGAGTTTAATTTTCAGAATTAGAATTTGATTTCCTAAGCAGCAAATACAGGATTATTTTTGGCAAAATGCCTTCACATATTCTTTTTCTAAATGAATTTATTATTTAAATTAAAATACACCAGTATAGCCTAAGTTACAGAAGTCTAAGGAAAATTCTAATGAAAAGTCTAAGGAAAGTAGAAAGCATACTGAAGCAAAATATTTATGGAACATTTGAAAGTCTTAAGTTTTTATTTCACAAATCATAGTCTGAAATATTCTTCGAATGATTGCTTTCCATATACACTTAAAATATAATATGAAGTCTTGATTTTTAAATAATACATTAGAAAAAATCTGATGAAAAGTATGAAATATACTCAACTTATGTGATTATTTTATCTTATTTTAAATGCATGTGGCATGAAATATATAATTTTTATGTGATTTGGGAATTAAAGCCTGAGTTTTGATTATTGACATCTATATTAAAATTCTCCAACACATTAATCACCATGAGTTGGCATCAGTATTCATTTGACTTACACCATCTATGCCTTTTGTACTTCCAAACAGTACTATAATAATTAGGAGGGCAAAACAATGCTGATTAGCATAGTCTGATTATTCTTATACTATATTATTCATAACAGAAATTTCAATCTTTGGTAGGGATTATTTATAAAATAAGTTAATGTTATAAAAGATAACAAAATAGACTAAATATAGATACATTTAATTAAAGACATCTCTTTGAACTGGATGAATACAGCAATATCGAAAGGTTTACATATACATATATTGCATATTTTGAATTCTATAGTTCCCAGCATACAAGGAAGCTATATCAAGATGATTAATCCAATAATAAATGAATCCTCAGGTGACCAGTGATTTTAAGAAGCTCCTTTGTATTCCATGTTTCCAAGTAGCCATGGAAAATAATGTCTGTTTTTTCTTACCAATTTTCTATACTTTTAGTTATGGAAGAATTTACTTAGTTATAAGCCAAGATTGAATTGACTCTTAGACTTAATTTAGCAATAAATAAATTATATATGCATATATAAAATATATAATAAACATACCTATATAATATGTAGATAAAATAAGTTAATAAACAAACATACAAATACATATAAGTATAAATGAAAATCAGATTAAGGCAAATAAGAAAAATATGTCTTAGTTTGTTATCTAGAATTACATTTTGAAAGCCCTCTCCTATCACTTTGAGACAGAGAAAGTTTGGATCAATGTCTTACAGGAGCCAAGAGAAGAGGAAATCACAGAAAGCTGGTGGAATCAAGATTTCAACAAAAAAAAGCAGACTTTCTGCTCAGGAGTAAAAATCCTGTTTTGAGGATGAAACCCAGGAGTCCATTCCTTAGTTTTTCTCTCCCAAACAGTGTCCTACCTCAACTTGTCTAGTTGAAGACATGCTTTATATTGACCTGTTTCTCAATGCTGATGCAATCAACCTCATTTTGATCCCTAACCATTTGAAAGTAATTATTAATAAGACAATGATATAAGGATCAAAGAGTATACCTAATGACCAAGTGTACATACTTGTAAATTAGCAGACAAGATATAAAACCAGATCAGTCTGACTCCAAGTCGGTTCTCAACCAGTATTTACATAATAAACATAAAATTCAACTTTAATGAATTGTTTCTTAAAAATATGAATGGAACTACACTTTT
This sequence comes from Solenodon paradoxus, assembly GCA_004363575.1. Lineage (NCBI taxonomy): Eukaryota > Metazoa > Chordata > Mammalia > Eulipotyphla > Solenodontidae > Solenodon > Solenodon paradoxus. The sequence continues at coordinate 1,199,420 of RJWH01000036.1, forward strand.
CACACCAAAGCATCATTCCCAGAGTGTTGAAAGGAGAGCAGGGGAGGAGGCAGAAGAATGACTCCACTTCGCAAATATCTAGAATAATCTATTGATACTTTTATTTTGTTTCATTTTGTTTTCAGCCTAAAGGAATGAATCCTTGTCAATTTAGTTGTTTTGTTTTATGGGTTTTTTATTTTCCTCTTCAAACAGATGGCACTGATTAAGACATAAATTTTATTAACAAGTGTATGGAACAAGGCTGATACATGCTGTCAGTTAAAAGTTGAGCCATGTGCCTGGGCAGTTAGCTGATGCTACTCATCAAAACTGAAAACATGGTGTGAAGACAAAGCAAATCTTTCTCAAGACCAGATGGCCACGAGGTGCCCAAGAAGGCAGCCTCCTGCCCCAGTCCCACGGTGTAGTTTCCTTTGGTCCATTCCCTGAGCAGAATTGGTTACTTTCTGCCTGTCCCATTTAGAATTTCCTTGCTTTGTCCCATGACCAGCACTAAGCTAGCTTTAGTCATGATTTCTTATCTTTTCACTTTCTGATCAGAACTTTTCCAGTTCTGTCCTAATGAGAGAAGGGTTCTACCATATCATAGTCATTAATTCTACCTGCTTCTATAACTATAGGAGTCTACTAAATGAATAATTGTATACAATTCCCTAATTCAAACAGCAGATGCACTTAGGTCTTCCATCAAAAAAAGAAAACAGAACTCAAACCAAACCAAGACACTAAAAACAAACAAACAAACAAGCAAACAAAAAATCCTAATAAAATGTCAAATAGGCCATTTACACTGAGCCAGTAAACTGTGGGTTTGGGAGGAGAGAACTGGTTTCATTTTAAAGTTCTACTTTGAATTAATGAGTATGAAACTGAACTCACACAATTCTCATAGCCATTAAATCAAGTTTGTTTCTCTCCTTAAAATTGTCATTTGGAGGTTAGAACAAAAATGTTTAATATGATAAATACAATCAACAAATACAGGAAACACAAGTTTGCATATACATATTACAGTAGCTTATTTTCTAAATTCACATTCTGGGCTAAATTTGCATCTAATCGATATCTCTGACAATCTCCATCTCCTTATTTTGGAAATTCCTCTGCTTTTTCAATAGTTAATAGGTACTCCTCATACTCTTTTTCCCTTGGCTGCTAAAATCTCCTGTTGCTCCAGTTTTGCCATTCTTCCATGATAACTTAACTAAGCTTGTTTCAGTTCTATGAAGATCATTTAATATATGTAGTGAAAATAGAAAACAAAATCACAGAAAATAAGTTATTTATATGAGATAACTGGATGATTTATTGCATCTGCTAGATACACCTTCAAAATTCACTAAATTGGTCATTAGGATTTCAAATACTTGCATTTCTTCCAAAGAAGATGTGGCTAAGAAGATTTTTCTTGGTTAAAAAGATCTTTAGATAACTCTGCTTACATAAGTTATTTTTAAATATAGAAGTTGAATTCCTCAAGACGCCTCCATTAGCTGAGAAATGTCTCCAGCCATTTTACATGGAAAAACCAAGATTTAAAAATAATTAATAAAAATGATGTTTTAAAATAAACTAACACAGAAGTAACCAATTTTGTTGCTTTAAATAATTAAATACTTACAGTCAGGTAAATAAAAATCCCTATTCTTTTCAAAGGTAACTAATGAACACAATGTTATTTTCAAAAATGCCTGTTCTTTAGACATAGAAAATACAGTATTTATGAACTTAGATCCCTTTTGAGTATCAAAAAACTCATATTTCCAGTATTTTTGAGTACTGAAAATGGCAAATTAAATTTTGCTAGTTAATACATAGTGTGTGTGTGTGTGTGTGTGTGTGTGTGGTCACTTGATAAGTGACCTGATCATGACATGTAATTTAAGGTACTTTTGTTTGTCTTCTCACTCAACACTTAGAATAAACCTTTGCCAATACAATTTCGTATGTTTATTACATGACAACTGCTCTCTCGCCAACAAGGACACTGCTAATAGACTTAACTAAGTCTTTATTATCGCTTAAATTTCACTTCAAGAGTAGTCTCAAAGGAACATATACATGCACCAAGTTAAAAAGATGCCACAAAAATAATTATGGGGTGGAATGTAGACCAACAAAGGCTAAGACTACATGGAAAAGGTGACAGCTAAAGGGTTTTGAGGTAAAGAAAAAAGAATGGCTTAAGAGAGGGCAAAGGAAGAAATACCCAAGTGGAACAGAACTGGAAAATCAGCAAAACAGCTTATACTCTTGTTATTTACTTTAAATGACTGGGTGCATATTAAGTGACAAGGTGTGAGCTACTGTAGAATGGGACCAATTGGAAGGACTCTGAATGCTAGGCTAGAGACAAAACTTTATTCTATGGTTTAAAGTACTCCCTGAAGGACTTTGAGAGGGGAAAGAAAAAGTGACATGATAGAAATAATTCCTTAGATTAATTTTACATAGGTAGGATAAATGTGCAGACAATATCAACTAGGAAGATATTTTTGACCAACTAGTAAGTGAAATCCATTTAAAAATGTCAATTGAATTAGATAAAAATACTGACAACTTTTCTTCAATTAGGAGAGGAAGTGGTATGTAAACTAGTTTGGTCCGAAGAAAGATGTGAAATATACACATGCATGTAATGCATACAATATATATTATATAAATACATAAACTAATATATTTATATTTACATAAATACTCTCTAAAAATAGGCCAGGGCTGGAGTTATAAATTAACTCAGCTATTTGCTGTTTTCTTCTCATTGTTTACAACTGATTTTCCCCATAAATGACTCATCTGCAAATAATAGCAAAAAATATCAAATAACTTGTTAATAGTGAACATTCTACCAGTTGTACATTTTTTAACCTACAAACCACATGTAATGAACTCAGGTTGTGCACAATTAGAACAGAGAGTAACTTTATTTTCCCCTGTAAAATCAAAGTATGTCCCCCTTATAAAAAAAGATATACATCATTTGGAAATACTATTCATAAGGACTGATATTTTAGGTTATTCTACCTCACACAAGGGACCAAGGTAGTTAACAATATTTTGCATAATTAGCATGGGAAAGATTGTGCTGTTTCCAATATTATCATTTTTTAGTGAGAATGACATTATTAGTTTAGCAATGAATTTAAAAAAGAGAACTGTGACCCTGAAAAATCACAAGAAAGTCAGAATATTTTGAGAAAATTGCGTTTTACAGCGGTCCCTTTGAGTTGTTACCATGAGCTTTTTGTTATTCTGTAAGAATAAGACAGCTTTTAATTATATCCTTCACTGATGGGAAATAATAATTCTTACACTATAAACAAGAATATTCAAATTTTTCTTCTATTAATATTCAGATATTATTTATCAGAATAATCAATTATGGGATAAGAATACCATTGTTGTCTCTAAATCTGGAATTGTTCAAAAGGTATAATTTTTGAAGCACATTAAACTACATCTATGTTTATAATTCAATTTTGCATTAATTTATGAGTGCTCTGAAAATCTAAAATTGTTTTCTCCAAAATGAATTTTGGCAGCATCCCTGGTGTCCAATAGAGTATCCTCTTACCACATTTGCTATTGAACAACTGAAATGTACTGAGTGCTACTAAAGAATTAAGTTTGTAATTACATATGATTTTAATTAAATTTGATTTTAATAATATTGGACAGTATACAGAAAATGGAACCAATGGCGACAGTCATTATAGCTAACTGATTCTGCTTGGATTCTGAAGTGGACTCCACAGTCACTATTGGTGCCTCCAAGGAATAAAGGGAAGAGTCCAGTACATTAAATTGACCTAAATCTTTCTTCCCTTACTGTATTTATTTTAACATTAGCTTCACTTCTCCCTTAACCCACTCCTATTATCACAGACCTTCCAATCAATAATCATCCCATAAGTTTACTTCTACAAACAAGAAAGACAACTTCAGATGAATAATCCAGTCTCCATTGTTCAGAGCTAGAGTCTTTCAAGTCCTTACCTACACAGCCACTTTTGACAGGTCTGTTACCACTTACTTCTTAGAACTATGACTAGAGTTTCACAACTGGTTTTCCTGTCTCCATTTCTGTTGCTCCTTCTCCATTACCTTTCAAAATTATTGCTTTATTGGTATTTCCCAAAAGCAACTCCAATGTTTCTCACTATTGTGGAAGCCTCTAGGGGTCCTTTTTGTTTTCTGAGGGGAAAATATGATAAAATATAAGCTCCTCTCTACAGTTGCAGATGTAATTTTATGCTCTAGTTCTCTCATTTTCTGCTACCCTGCAACTTTTATTCTATGCTCCCTGAGCTTGTAATGTTTTTCTGTCACCTTGATCTTGCTACATACTACATATGTAGGCTTCCCTTCCTACACAGCCAGGAAGGATTCTTATAGCTTCTTCTTCCTAATCTTAGCACCTTGCCTCTCATCCTCACTTTGACAGACATACACTCACACACACACAAACACACACACCCTGCACAAATGCCAACACCAATACCACCACTATCATTTTAGTTATACACACCATCATGGTTCAAGAAACAATATTTTCCAAAAAATTCTACCTTTTCTTCCAGGATGATCTGAGTCATCTCTCTATTTTCCAATCATTATATCCTGATTTCCGTCAAACTCCGACCACAATGAATTGCAAGTATTGTTAAATTTTTTTTTCTCTTCTTTAGGAGCCTATAGGTCACTAAAATATAGGAAATTACTTTTTCCTCCTTATTCCTCAGTATCTAGCTGTCTAGCTAGCTACATGAGTTGTCTAATATATGAGTAAATGATGGAATCAGATTAGACTGAGGCTGAGAATTGAGAGATAATATATACATTAGAAAAATCCACAGATAAATAAAATTCTGTAAGTCTATTCAAAATTTCATATTTGGAAGCCTTAAGAAAATATGATTTTGTTGATCTGTGTATGCTTGTGTATACATACACATTTATGCAAATATGCAGGTATTTGTATAAACATATTTATACACACATTTAAATTTGATTGTTCCTACAAATGATAGAAATAGGATTTTAAAACCTACTGGAATAATCTTCTAAGGAAAAGAAAGTTTGAACTAAATGGGTTACAGGATTATTTATAAGATAAGCAAATCTGCTACTGATCAGCTCCACTTGGTTATAAGGAAATGAACATCCTCACACTTCTCATTTGTGAGCACTTGCCCTTTGTCCTCTTCCTTACCCATATTAAGACAGAGAAATAGCTTATTTGTTTCACCAATAATCTTATGCAATGTTTAGGTTATCACAAAGGTAGTACTTATTAGTATTTTCTAAAAATAAAAGTAATTTATTCACAGTGTATTTATCTACAACTATATTAATAAGTGAAGTTGAAATCTCCCAAACAGGAAACAATGTCTTTCATAACAAGCCTATCTCTGAAGGAGACTTGCAGGCATTTTATAAGTACAATCATTATTAGTGCAATAAAATAACAATATTTAATTATTGTACACAAGAAAGACACTGTAATTTCCTGAAAAAGCTGTGTCAGTATGAAGATCACTGGACAAGAGTATTGCTAAAGAGCTGAGACAGGAAGACACATGGGAAGTGGTATCAGTGAGGAAACAGCCCAAGTTGGATAAAAAGCTAGAAATCTATCAGAGCAGATAAATACCAAGAACAAGAATCTGAACTTTTCAAAAAACTAAGAATTCAGAATCTGGAGAGTATTTTTGTACCTCTAGAAGTTTCACTGAGACAGATACCTCTAGTAGTGAATTCTGTCTTGTCTTTACAAACAGAATTTTCATTTAAAACCTCATATCTTAAATTACTTCAATTCCTGGATGAGCAGAGAGCCTGCAACATGCTGATATTTCCCTATTCAATTTGGAATAGTGATAATCCCCAGGTAATTACATTAATGTAAAGAGAGGAACAAGATAACCCAGGATAGTAGGTAAAACAAAAGTTAGTTATGTTCACATCTGAAGTAAACACACAGATTTAACCATCACAAAAATCCATGGAAAAAGAACTGAGAAATGGCTCTATCCATCCTACTTTACTATTTGACTCCAACTGGGAGGAGGATTTCCCTCTCCCACCCTACACCCTCTGTGAGATTAATATAAATGTTGTGGACTCATATGTGCATAAGACTGTTTAAAATATAACATTACAGATTTGAGTTGCTCCAGAATGTCATTAATGCAAAATAAATGTCCCACAATCCAAAATTTGAAAACCAGTTGTCAAATAGAAAACTGTCTATAGAAAACTGAGACTCTGTAAATCAACAAATCAAAGAGATAATCAATGTCATAAATACATAAGTGAAAATTAATAGCTAGACTGATATAAATGTACTAGACAAAATAGAAAGACTTGGTCATAGGTCTACTTTTTATAATTAAAATGACCGGCATTAATCTATTATAATTCTATTAGTGATGTACAGCAAATACATTTGATCAAAATTATAAACAGATAAGCTAAATTTAAATAATCATATTAACATTTTTTCATACATTTCAGCATAGTGAGGAGTTCCAAATATTGAAATGTTGTCGTCCTTTAAAAGTTATTGCATATACAAAAGCACTTACTGTTATTTCCTTGCAGCAAAAATCTATATCCACCACAAGAACTTGAAGTTATTGCCTGTTAAAAAGTCACAAAAACATGAATATGTTAATTTAAAAAACAATAAAGTCTAAATTGCAATAGCTAATAAGATTCTTTTATGTTCATAAATAAGAAATATTATAACTATAATATCCCAATTTTAGTTTATTTTCATGAATTAAAAACTACAAAAGGCATGTGAAAATTATTTCTCAATGCACACCAGTAGTTAAAAATAGTACTGAAAAAGGAAAAGAAAATTTCAATTACAGAAAACAAAACCTCATAGCTGGAGTAATGAACATATTCATTTCCCCCTGTGATATTTACAGGTAATCTGATCATTACATATATTAAGTAAATAAAGAATATTTTGAGGTTCATACTGATTAGAGATTTATGTTTTCATGTTTATCAAAAATCCTCTTTGAACAAATCTTTCTTAATCCTTCGAATATTTGAAAATAACTATCAGAAAAAAGAGCTAATCAAATTAGAAAGACAGTGTTTCAGAACAATTAGCAATCAGATGATGGCAGTACAATGGTCAAATATACTCTTCTACTGAACATTTGATCAATTTCCTGAAGAAACAATAAAGACATAATTTATCATGTGCTAGATGTTGAATACTATCTGAATATTCAACTTGAAATACAGAACTTGAGTAGTTATCTAAATAACTCAGGCCAAAAGACCAATTTACAAGAATTAGCCAGCTCACTGGGGCAAACATTACTAGAGGAATCATTTCTTAATTTCTTAAATGCTAATTTTACTTTTCATGGTTGAATATTAACAAACACAGAAAGAAATATAACATGATTTGAATCAGACATGTATCATCACAAATAAACTGGTGTGAAAATATATTCTTAAAAGATAAATATTTAAATTTAAGATTAGCAGTTTCATTTCTTGGAAAATATTTAAAAGACTATAATTAAAAATAATTCAGACTTAATTATTGTTTCAATGTTATGCATTTCTACTTTATCAGTTTATTCATTTTAATTTATTTTCCCAGCTACAGTTAAGATTACTAGTTTACGAGTCTTTTTCCAACAATATGCTAAATGTTGGTTTTAAAAGCTATAGCTCACCAAATATTCCTATTTTATAAAACAGAAAAGGTAACATTCTATTATTTCTACATAATGCAAAATTAGAAATGTTATATTGTTTACTAAACTTTTCTGAGTTGTCGAAATCTGTTGACGAATAATGGTAATATTTCTTTACATATTGTTAACTGTGATTTTTTAATCCTATCACTTGGATTTGGAGAAGAGGCATATTGCTTACTATGATTTTTTTAATCCTATCACTTGGATTTGGAGAAACAGTATTTTTTTTTTAATTTATCAGAATTTCTACAATAAAATTAAGAAATGAACTTCCATCGTATAAGTAAAAAAATATTTTAGGAAAATCAGTTATAGCCTCAAAAAATGTACTAAATTACATAAAAATGATTTATCATCAAAACTCTTACACAAAAAGGTATTTAATAACAGTTTATTGGTTAGACAGAGAATTTGGATGAGAATAATAAATAATCCATGACCTCCCACTCTTTAGTGGCTAGGAAGTGCTAGTATTTTGACTCATGTTCTGCAAATCCCAAGCCTTAATGTTGGACAAATCTTTAAAATATATGATACAGCATTTAATTTTAAAATTATATTTACATCTTATAATATGTAAAAATAATGTATTTTAAAATTTTTATATAAGATTAAAGCTATGTCAAGTTAAAATATATTTATGATTAACATCTTTTTCTATAAAAATAATTTTCTAGCCATATGGATTACGGAGATCATCTTTCTTGGGGACAATTCAAAAATAATTCATTTAAATTGACATTTAGTTTCTTTGCTTCATGATACAGTTACATTTTTATACTTTTATAATATTTTTTTAAATAACCTTTCTCAGTGTAAAACTCTAGTGCTGCTATAGACTCTGCTCCTCTTGAGATGGCACTGTGCATTAAATCTAGTAGATTAAATCTAACAGAGGTATTGGAGACTAGAAGCTACTATTAAATGGGAAGAAATACTGAGTTTCTGAGTTGTTAGATTTAGATTGCATGTAAGGTGGCTGAAGGAAAGTTAATCATGAGATAAACACCCACAGTGCATTTCTTCAACATTCCCCCAGTTCATTTTTGAGTATGATTGCTTTTTCCTTTGTCTAATTCTCTACCTGGGTATAGTCTGTCTGATAACACTGTGGGTTCTATTATTGTTGAGCTATTTGGTGCAGCGAAAATCTTTAAGTGAAATATTATTTGGAAACGGGTATCTTGGAAGTTGGAATGGGGACCCTAGAACCCTTTCCTCTGTCTTCTACCCTACCAGCTATTCAGAAATCAACTTTTTGAAATATGTGGGTCTTCAGGGAGAAAAGACTGAATGACACTTCTCCTTTTACATACCCTTTCCTTTCAATAAAAACAAACAAACAAAAAACCAACAATTGGAGAAGACATGGGATCTGTAATCTTTTGGGACAAGAAAATATAAATATAGGATAAGAAACATGGCATGAGATTTGAGTGAGAATAAAGGAAATAGGAAAAAATGATGGTGCATTTCAAGTAAGTCTACAATGTATGTGCCATAGTTCGGAAACTAGTCGGGAAACACAACCCTAAACCAAAAGTATTTGAAAAAAGGGAAATACTACAAAGGGAACTTTACAGAAAACTTGTACATCTTTCCGCTCCCATATACTAGACTGTTTGAATCTCTGATTTTCAAATCTATCAGATGACTTACACCATGATCGACACAATTCAATTTGCAAAAGTTGTTAATGTGGTATCTTCCAAAGGCAAAAATACAGAACATAGGCTCATTCCTAAGCAATCAGACTTACATTAATTGCTTTAAGTTTCTGCCACACCTCAAACTACAGTGATTGCTATAACAGAGGAATTGATTCATGAAGTAGACTTCTGCTTCCTCAAATGTGACCATGGTCTTAGATAGTCATTACCCTTTTGATAGTCTCTTTACTGTTAAACCAACTAACATTTAACTACATTTGGAAGAAAAAAATGGAGGAGAAAAACCCAAAACATTCGCTTTGAAGTAACTGCTCTAGGATTGAGACTCAGAAGCCAAGCTAGTTCACACAAGGATTTTGACTTACTCTGCAGTTAATTCTCTCCTTTAGAATATTTGGAAGCTCAGCACCAGACTGCAGTCTCCAGCTTGCCAAAAGGCATGCTGCTTTCTAGGTATGGTTTTCTATCTCTTTTGCTATTAGTGCATAATTTGACAGTATGCTACCAGGGTAACATAATTCATTAAGGGCTTTCAGTTTTGTTCTGCCAATGAGGATTTGGGGCTATATGTAGTGTTAGCCTCTGAAGACTGATCCATAATATTTGTCATAAAGTTTTGTCATCTCATAGCATGACTGATGCTACCAAATAATCCATAATGAGTCAGGTTCTTCCAGCATGAAGTACTCCTTGAGGGCAAGTAAGAAACCACTGGAAATCACATTAACATCTTTATCACCAAACCTAGGTGCTTAAAATAGAAGGCATGAAAGTGGATCCATTAGACAATCCCATCTTGCACCACTGAACCCCAGTGGAATAGATTAGGAATGCAATCTCTACTGTTCCTTCTCTACAATATCCCCTTATGGGGGGGAAAACTTTCCACATAATGACAATTTTCTTTGTATAGTCATTTTCTTAGGCAAATTTTACCACAAATAACTTTGTGGTTGATATAATATAGGAAAAAAATGTCTTCATGTGTTTAATCAATATTTTCCCATACAATTTCAGGGAAAAATTAGCATATCACTATTTTCAGATAAAATTTATAATAGCACAAACATATTTGGACCACCTGTACTCCTTTTTGACTATTGAATTAGTTTTCATCTTTGTGTGTGTGTGTATGTGTGTGTGTGTGTGTGTGTTGCACAACAGTGACCTTTGAAAAATCCTGTGATATCTTTTTATTGCAAAATCAGTGGACCAACACCTTTGGGGACTGGTTTGATCCAGAATGAAAACCAGCATTCCAATCTTTCTTTATATTTGTTTTAAGTAATACCAGTGAGAGATGGAGAGCAGATCAGGACAAGCTCAGTAGAGTATTCTAGAAAATAAACCAAAGCAATATATTGAATAAAGAAAGGAAATAAAATCTGTAGGGTTTTGATACCCAGTCAGGGACATGTGGCAACATTATGGTAGCATCTTCCATTGTCACGACAGGGGTGGGGGTGAGATAGGGAAGAGTAGGGTGTGCTTTCCCTTCTAGTCCCCAATACATGTCCAGAAGTGACTGATCCCCAAACTCATTTCAAGCCCCAACCACAATACTAAAGTCAAGCTATATGCCTTAAAGTCACCTAACACATCACTTGCTGTTGAATCTTTAACATACCAACCCCAGGGAAATACTGCATAACCAAGTACATCAATTATTTATGAACAAGTAAACTATGCAGACAGAATGAGAACGGGACACTGCTTAACATAGGCACTTAGGTATTTTCTAGACCCACCATGAAGGAGACAGAATGACTGGACACACAAATGACACCAACTCTGAAATTGCTGACCCCTACCTCATAGAAACCATAGAGCTTATCTGCCCTACTAACTTAAAAACCTGGGACCTCAGTTCAGACCTGGTACAAAGCAAAGTGAGGTTCTTTCCTCTAAGCTGATGTCCTTATGCATGTAATTTCTCTGTCTCTCCTTCTCTCTCTGTCATATTTGATATATACAATAAAGACTAGTCTAAAACTCTTGCAATTTCTATTTTGGACTCTGAGCAATTTTTGTAGCTTGGGGGTTCAGACACCAGACCATCCAACGGTTTGCTAGCAGGGGGCTGGGGACTGATACTGTGCTCGAGAGGATAAAGACCAGAGATGCTGCCAAGTATTCTGCAGTAGACAGGACAGTCAACCCCTCCCCTACATGCACACACCAAGAATTATCCATGTGGATACATACTAGTGCATTTGGAATCCTTGGATTCAGCTCAGTTACTCTGGTTTATAGGACAAAATATGAAACAGATCTGTAGGGAGAATTGGTCTTAAGCTTTGATGAGGATATAGTCTCAGGAGCTGAGGAGAGATGAATCCATGGCTTCTCTCCAGAAGATGGGAGTAAGGGAACCCCAGCACCAAAATCATGCTTGGCATCGTGTGTTGAGTGGTACTTTGAGAGTTAAGCCACAAAAAGACCTTACCAAGTGACAACTCGTTGGCAGCTAAGAAAAGTAGGAGATTCCTAACACTACTCTTTTTGACAAGAGTCACTTAGCAATTTTTCCCTTTCAATTTACTATTTTTATTATCTAAGATTTTTTTCATCTTTCTTAATGTTTTGATAGATACCTAAATTACTTTGCCATTTTTTTCTAGCCCCTCTGGTTGAATTCTTAATTTTTTTCAACGTATCACTAAAATTTTTGGCTCTTGTGGGGAGATGTTATATATTTGTTTCATTTAATTGGTTTCTTCTATTGCAAAAGGACATAATTTTGGTGTTAGTAAGGTTACAGATACGGAAGTAGAAATCTCATGGAACAGGGACTCTCTTTTGCTAAAAACGGCATATGTAAATAAATAGCTTTATGGAGGACATGGAATATTTTTCATTTAGTCAGCTTCATGGTCTTATTTATTTCTCCTTTTCTTCATCCCCCCACCCCCACCTTTTTTGCTTTATTTTCTTCCTTAACCCCTACCATATTTATTGAATGCCTTTCCTAGGCAACGTTGCTAAAGTACAAAAATAAATAAGGCATGATCCTTACCCAACAGACATAGGAAGGAAGAATGAACAGAATGTTGTATATCAACCGAGAAAGTAATCAAATCTGTCCAATGTATTGAACAGGTTTTTTTTTTATATGTAATAATATTTTTAGGACTGATCAACATTTTGGGGTTTTATTTTGCTATGATTTTAATCTTTGTTTTTTTTTTTTTTTTTTTTTTTAAAGATACAGGAAGGCAGGCAGAAAGGCAGGCAGGATTGAAGGCAGGTAGGTAGGATGGAAAAGAGAGAAATTAAAAACATTCTTATTTACTTGTTCATTTCTGGCTCCCTTGTCCCATCCCAGGTCACAAACCCAGGTCCCTGGGCTTTACGTGATCTATGGCCTCAGACAATGACTTAAACCTGACCTCCCAGGATGCACAGTTGATTATTTTATTTTATACACTGTTCATTCTCAGGTACTGTATTTCAACTAGAAATAAACATTGGAAAAATGTTGATTACTATTAAAAGGAAATTCTGCACATCGTGTTTCATATATCATTTATCAACAGTATCGAAAAGTACGCAAAGGCATGACAAATTCAACCTTGATAAGTTAGATGCAGACCTAGATGAGATGTCAAGTTCTCATCTAATTTTCATGTAAAGCCATATAAGCAAGAAGAAAAACAAAGACACCAGGAAAATGCTAGGAAGTCCTTTTATTTTAAATAAGTGCTAAATCTAACCTGATGTTGCTTTAACTAGAGAAACATTATCTGACTTTAAAGTTTAAAAAAAATGTATCAAAACATTTATAATCTTTTAGTGCATATGAAGCGTATCATGTTTCTCATCACTTCAAATTTTGTTCTAATAGCTCTATAGTAATTCCACTACAGAAAGTAGAAATATCAATTTCTGCTCCTTTTCCATAAAATTATGACTTGAATAGTCAAGCATTTTAATAACATTCTAAAATAAATAAATCTTTAACACAGCATAGTTGTATTGATTCATTGGAATCAATGTGGATAATTACAACTTGTCATTAAAATCTATTTAACTGCTTTAAAACAATAGTATTAACATTAGATTAGTCTAATTTTAAGTGTTTTAAATGTTTCCTCTCTTTTACCCTTTCTGATATCAAAAAAGAAAAGCAGATGATTTTAGCAATATGAAAAAAATATTTTAAATATATATATAATGCCGACTACTAAAATTACAAATAAAACTATATTGCAATGAAAAGCAATGGATTTGCTTTCTGATGATATAAAAGGTTACAAAGGTATTTGTATAAGGGAATATTATAGCAGAATAGTAATATCGATTTGAAGTCAAATACAAAAATGTAAGTTCATATAAAATACCAATTTATAATAATTTTGTTAAGGTTATAAGGGGGAAAAAAAAAAAAGACCTTTCAGTCTTTTAATAAAAATACCTAAAAGGCACAGTACCTGTTAACAATACCATATTAATAAGACCGTTTTGAATATCTAGAACTGAAACAAATGAGGTTTCAATGGCCAATGATGCTATTTGATGACAAAAAACTTATTCAACGAAGAGAAAGAATGGTCAGACATCAATGATATCGACTCTGGAATAAGACTCAGGTTTAGATTCTTCTCCTACTCGTTACCAACTTACGCAAAATACCTCTAATAACTTCAGATTCCTTATCATCATAATATAAAAGTAAGAGTGTTCCCTAATCATATGATTGTTGTGGGAATTAAAGGAGAAAATAAAAATAAAGCCATTATAACAGGCCCTGTCACAAATTCAACATTCGATGCATGCCAATAGTATTTTTATCAATATGTTTTTTAAATCACCAAAATGTTTCATTAAAAACTTAATGAAATATAAGTCAATTATTAGAAAAGATGAAATATTGCCTTTAATAAATTGGGGGAATTTAAACATATTATACTAAGTGAAATAAATCAGAAAGAGAAAGAAAAGCATCAAATGGTTTCACTCATATCTGAAATATAAAGAATTAGCAATAAAGGATTTACAAATCACACAAAGTTCTCTTCGACTCTGAAGTCAAGACTGTGGCTATCAGAGTAGGGATGGCGACAGGGAAGGAGAGGATGGTGGGGATAGTAGAAAGAGACACCAGGGTAGGAGTAAGAATGAAGTGAATGGCACTTGACTCTGGCAGTAAGTGAAGGGTGATATACACATTGATGAAGATGGAATCAATTCCTCTGAAACTTATATTTTATAATAATAAAGAAAGCAATTCAAAAAAACCTCAGCAACACCCTGGTGGAGTAGCTGAGCACAATCCACATATATCCCAAGGACCTGTCTTTGCTTCTTGGGACCGGGAAAGAGCAACCAATGTGAACAACTAAATGAAAATAAAGTTCTTCTTCCTCCTCTTTCCTCCTTCCTTTCTATTTGCCTTCATTTCTGCCTGAACCTTTCCTGTAGAAAAAAACAAACAAAAATTTTTAATGCTGAATAAAATTCATGAAAATATAAACTAACCCATGGAAAACAGATTTATGAACCTTCTAAGATCTTCTAAAATAGTGAAAAAAATTAAAAAGGAACAAGATTTTGTTAAAACTTATATGTATGTCAGCATCTAATCTTTCTATATTCCATGTTCCGAGAACCTGGGCCAAAATCCAAAGATGGCTCCACAGAAGCTTCCATTGGGGTTATTCTAACTACAGAGTTCTGATCTCTCTCACTGTCAATATAGATGGACACATTGTTAAAAATATTTTAAATTGTGATCTGAAAAGCTAACACCACTTTCAAAATTCATGTAACTGTTAGATAAAGATAACACTCGGGTTTAGAGGAATATTTTCTGTACTAGAGAAACCTGGCTTGGATATAAACATTCTGACATAAAACACTGTTGGAACATCTTAGTGGAAGAGGCATAAGATTGTCTCTGTCAATGAGGCAGCATCATCAGAAGAGAAGATTCCTAACTCATTTGACTCTAATGTGGTCATTCCTTTCTATCAATAACATTACCCATTTCTGATGAAACCAATTTCAAATTCTTCAGCTTGGATCTTGATCATCTTTACCAAGCAATTCAAATCTAATTTCCCAATACCATCATCCTTCATCAATTTATGGAAGGTAAAAGAGGTGGTAGAAGGGAAAGAAAATTATGAATATAATCTATTTTCATCTCTCTTATCAGGATGACTCTAAAAATAAGCCAAATGAAAGATCTATTTTTTTTAAATCAAGGATTTATTATAAGAGCTCTCACAGAAATCGATAATAAAGAGGTTTTAGCTACAAAACCTACTCATATACATTACTTCCTTTAATGTAAAACTTTTCTTGCCATTATGAAGTCATAACAGCTAACTGACGGTGACATGATGTGCAAGATAATCATACCTGCGCGAGCCACCTCAGGATTACCAGGCCTTGGAAGTCTGCTTAATCCTACTGACATTCAGGCCTTTCACTTGAAAAATAAATGTTTACAATGACCTTTTTGTTTTGTTTTGAGGATTATATATAAAATACATAAATAAAATATTAAATAGAACCCATGTATCACATAGAAGATTTTTAGTAATCAGTTCCCACTGGTAGAAGTAGCCATAACAATTGCAATAATATGTTAGATGGTATCAGTTGTAAGTAGTAATAACTTGAAAAAACTTCTTCACAGAGGAAAATTTGCAAGTATCTGAGACAGCTGAAAAGAACAATCCTATAAGTAGAACGCATGCGTACTAATGAAGAAATCACCTCTATAGGAGAAATGGTAACTGTGTGGATTCATTTTGTGCACTTCCTTAGTTGCATGGTGCTCAGATATTTGATGAAATTTAATCTAGATGTTTCTGTGAAGGTGTCTTTTTTAATGAGATTAGCATTTAAATTAGTGGCCGTGAATAAAAAATGTTTCTCTTCTTAATATAGATGGTTTCAATGCCATCATAGTTAAAGCTCTTGGTAGAAGAAAGACTGGCCTCCTCTGAGCAAAAAGAAATTCTGCCAGCTGACTGAATTTGGACTCAGCACTGTGACTCCTCCCTGAATTTCCAGTATGTGGGCCTACCCTGCAGATTTTGGATTTGTCGCGTCCTTTCAATTTCATTAACTATTTCTTAAAAGTAAATCTCAAACTCTCTATATTTCCATCTCTCTGTCTTTCTCTGTCCCTCATTCTCTCTGTCTCACACACACACACACACACACACACACACACACACACCGTACACATTTTGCTGTTTCTCTGAAGACCCCTAATCAATTTACTTACTAAAGTCTAGCAACAAATTTTATTCAAGAAGTGTAAAAATCAGGATCCCAATAAAATTCTCAGCAAAAATGATTATAGAAGAATTGTATCTGATGCTTAAGTGAAAAATGGCTGTATCATTTATCTGGTGTTCAAAATTAGGTAAAAGACATGTAGTACTTAAATCCTGATCTTAGCACTTACTGCTAAAAAATAGAGGGAGAAAGAAAAAAATCAACTGTCAAATATAAATTCTCTAGGATGAGAAAAGAAATCATTTTTAATATGGATTTCGTGGCTTTAGAGTTCTCAATAGAGCAATAAATCTGAATATTTTTTTCCTATAAAGAATGTAAAAAGCACATACTTCAGAGCCATTAGCATAAAAAAGGGGAAATAAATAAAAGATAAATGTAATAGTAAATTTTCCATTTTATGCTGTTTGCAAAGACATATTTTTAATTATAAAAAAGAATTATACAAAATAAGGCAGTACTGCAAAACATGCATCTCCTTGCCATCTACAAATTTTATATTTATGTGATTTTCACTTATTTTTATATAAAAGATTTAGAAAAAATGCACAGTAAAGTAAAATATGAAATCAAAATACCTCCAATTAATGCCTTCAAATTTGTCCATGGTTACTTGGATTCATCTAAAACCACATGATGAGGAAAAAAACTGAGAAATTCAACTACATATCATTAATTAAATCTTTTTCCTATAAAAATTCAATAAAGCTAAGGAGGAGGAGGAGAGATATGATGGTACTTGTAAATGATCTTTGTAATGTTGAAAATAAAATAATTGTACACTCTTATGTAAAATACTCTTAACAGAAATAACAAAAATAAATTATAAAAATGGAATTGGAACTCTTCTGTAAAATTATTCATCTATGATATGAAGACATATATGATCATGATTTATTTTCTGATTTCCAAAGTACAGATACAATATCACACAAGTCAAATCCAAGTCCAACAGGTTCCAAAACCCAAGTCTCATTCTGCTCCATCACACTGCATCTCTTAGGGAACTCTATAAAATTTGATCTTTAAAATAAATATTTATGTAATTTTAATTAAGTATATTTCTCTCTGAAATCTGTATGCTGCATCACTGACTAGAAAGATTCTGAATCATTAATGATTTTGATATATGTAAGTACTATGCTCAGCACTGTGGGGAATGCAAATATGAGGAAGATGTGGGTTTCCCTTCCTAAAATTTTTTCCTAGATTCAAGATTATTTCCCTCTTATCACAATGAATAGACTGTTTTGAATGTGCTTCTAACCTGTTTCTTTTTTCTTCAGTCTTCTATTCCATTTGCCCCATGTTCTTTGTAGTCTCTCGTTAGTAAATACATTTATTCCGACTGCCTTCACTATCAACCAACAAAGACAATTCAAGTCTCACAAAAGAGCTAACACACTTCAAATAAACACATCTGTCAATTAAAATATATTGACGGAGAGGTTGACAGTCATGTGAGCAAAGGCCACAAATCCCTCAGAAAAGTGGTGCTATATGACAATCAACAGGGAAAACACACATTCAGCATTATTTTCTAGAAGTCTCCTAACTGGCAATGGTATGATCATTTTCTCGCCTCTGCCCCTGCCACAAGATATTCTTTGGCACAAACTATTCTCCCTAAAATAGATGCAATTTACTTTTACTTAAATTCAACTATTTGTTAGTTTTGAACATATTCAGCACTTCTCCATTGTTTTCCTTTTGTTTATGATTTTCTATTTACTTAAGTGGTCTTCCTTTCTGATCTCTGCCCTTTTGCTTTAAACATCTACCATCCTTAAACCATAGTTGAATCATGACTTCCTCCACGCAACACAGACATCCTGCATCACCCATAGAGCTGCAGCCTCTCTGCCATATAATCCTATCATGCTTTCTTCCTACCTTCTTTGTACGGTGATCATCTCCCTCTCTTGCTACAGTTCCCACCATCGGTGGTTATTAATCTGAGAGGACCATCTCCAACTTGCATAAAACAACAGCCAGTTTTACCAGCTAGTCTTCTAACTGTCTTTCAATAAATTTTATACAACAGCATACTGTGAGCACTTTGAAAGTGGAAGAAATAAAACTATAGTGTATCAACTTCCTTCTCTAATCATCACTGTTATACCTTAAACACTGTGTGTTGACACTGAAAAAAGGTGGTCTTGGTCCTCGCACTGCTCCAAACATGTAGCTACACACCAGGTTCTTTCAGCCATAGCCCGTCGAGCGTCAAGCTAAGCCCTTTTGGTGGTGGCGAGTTCTTCATAGATCCGGGATTAATACACACACAGGAATTTTTATGGAGTCCATTTGCTTTGGAAAGAAATCTTGTCAACTAAAGTATTAAAGGAAGGAAATGATATATTCAGATTTTATCTCCTACTAAACATCATTTTAACGAACACTGACAATACTCTCTATACCTCATCTCCAGCAAACTGAAAGCATTGGAAAGACTTGAGAATAGAGCTATATAATTTAAAATAATGGTAGAACAAAATTTTATTTGGATCTCTTTAAATTTCCTGGGTGTAAATGCCTTTTTCACTCTCCAGATTAGGGAAACACTGAGCTTTTATCTGATCAAATTAGGCTTCTGTCTCTCCTCCTTCTGAGATCTCCAATGATGCAAATATTGTTCCTCTTGATGTTATTCCATAGGTCTCATATGCTGTCTGTTTCTTTTTATTCTTGTTTTCTTTGCCGATGAATCCCTTGCCCTATCTTCTAGCTCACTGATTTGACTGGAGCCTTCTTCCAGTCTACTTTGAGCCTCTCTGTTGTGTTCTTTAGTTCAACTATTGTGTTACTGTGTAGAGAAAAATTTTAACATGGACCCAAATAATTAAAATATATCAGATTCATCAACCACTCTAAACTGTATAGAATGAGATGATAAGAAATAAAATCTGTTGCATACATCTTTAAGCAGGTCAGTCATGGATTTAAGAACTGTATCTCTTCAATAGAAGTATTGTTCAGCTTTACCAGTAAAAGAAAAATAAAGAAGTTCATAATCTTCTGGTTGATTCTTTTTTAAAAGAAGATTTTAGTCCTTTAGGTAACGAAATCATCTTAAAGTCTAACATAAATTTCTAATTAAAAAAATAATAGGTGGAAATTATTTTGTACTTTGAAGGGCTTATAATGAAGCTTTTGTAAACAAAGTACTATAATAAATTGAGACTGTTTTATTGCCTTAGGATTATTTTTTATCTACTGCTGCACAAACATGCTGCCAAGTAGCAACTACATAAGGATAGAAGCAAAATTAAATGCCTACAATTGCCATTAGCAATTGTGAAAAATTATTAATCTGTCTGGAGGAAACTAATGGACATGATTAGAGAAACCAAAAGTCTTCATCTTATGGAAATCAATAGCCTAGATGTATTTCCATCACATAATAAATTACAGATTCGTGAATTGAAGATTAAATATGCCTTAGCATAAACTCTGCCCATGCCCATCAATTTTATATCTCTCTCTCAATCTGGTTTTTATCAATACTATATCTTATATAACTATTTCTTTATTTTCAGTAATGATAGTTATTTCAGCTTTACATAGAAGAGATAGAAACGTAAATCTATGTTTGGTTTCCCTAGGGCTTATAAACCAAAGCAATAACAAAGGGCTTATAGTTAATTTATATCAAATGAGGTGACTGACAACAAAACAACTTCTTTCCATTCTAAAGCAACCCAGGTTGTCTTTGCATGTGTCCATTTATATTAGCTAAAAGTAAAAGATTTACCTCTATGATACACCATAGATAATTCAAAAATACATATAAACAGTACCAGGACATGTTTGAGATCCTTTGTACAAAAGTGTTTCACGGAATCTCAACAAAGATTAGTGTGTTTGGTTTCATTTGCAAATATGGATCTCCCCTAAAACCAAATATGAACAAGAATACATTAAACTTTTATGCAACTGTCCTTTATTAAATATCTGCTGAAGTTTGGTTAATTGAGATTATAATTTAATTGAAAATCTTTTATGGCATGCATATTTTATGTCAGAAGAGGCATATATTAAAAACTCACTGTAAAACAGTTCACATTAAGACTAGAATTCTAAGAGACAGTGGGAGGAGGAGAGAGCACCTTGGACTCCATTCAAGGATATTCAATTACACACGAATGAAAAGACTATTGTTTTAGGGAATTACTTACATGGTTTCATCTCTAAGGTGGCTTTAAAGTGGGATTTCAGTATACTTCTGTCTATGCACAGTAAACTTTCTCTACTCACTCTGGCATTCCCAGGGGAAGGGAGAGAACTGGAAGATACTGATTTGAATGAAAAATTTTCATATGGAACCAGGTAAAAAAGTTTGTCTTCATATATTGCAGCATTGGTTTAATAATGTAAAATCGCTCTGGCTCTTGGGGAATATTTTGTGCTGAACTTCAAAAGTTGAGCGTAGAGGCAGCAAAGTAGGGATTGAAAGTGGATTTATTACATCAGAACCCACTCTACCGGCAGCTGATGTTAGCAGAGTAAATTCATGTGGGCATGACACTGTGATGTTTAGACTCATGCAGTAGGAAGTGAGCTGTATTCTAGCTCAAAGGACATGAAAGAACTATCTTCTAAGGAGCAGCGGGTCATAGATGGAGCCCTGGGATGGGGCAGACATCTATGTGCATCTTAGTTACTGCCATGATTTCACAATTTTCTCTCCCTGGGTGTCAGTTGTCTGTTCCACACATGGGGATGACACAATATATTCTGTCCACGTGGTGCTGTTGCAAAGTGAAAGGATACTGTTTTTTTTTATCATGCATATATAAAGTAATAAGCAAATAAGATTCATCACAAGAGAGGACTGGACATGAAGGAATAGCTGTTGGCTTAAGGATATAATGACTACAGTTTTCAGTATGTTTGAAACTCCAAGGACTTAGTTTCCTTCAGCTGATTTTTTCAGCCCTTTGTCACATATTCCTGATTGCTGACATACTAAAGAACCTTTCTTTACAGCTTCATTATAGTGACGAGGTCTGCGTCTGCAGTGTGAAACAATCTGTGCTTAACGTGAGGCAGGAGCAACTGGCAGCACCTACCACTCAAAGAACCAAATCAGCATAAAATTCCCCCTCTCAACACTATGGAGAGAAACTAATGGGGTGTGCAGGGAAGCATTTTGTGTCTCATGAGTACTGGCAATGTTATTTTCAGTGTCATCATCCTTGTGTGCTATTAGGATGTTAGCTGTCAATCAACTCGCATCATTTACAATTTTGATTTGGAACACTGTGGTAGGAAAATGTCTTTCACATTTGTCCTCTGGCTAACTTTTGCAAAATTTATATAGTAGAACAAAACTGAGAGTAGGAGCGATGACTACCTTCTCAATGACCCATAGTCCTAGACTCTAAGTACTTTTTGTCCTTGAGAGTACCTGTCAGATATTTTAGGTGGAATGGTTGAACAGAGAAGCAGAACTAGATTCAATATACCTTCTGTAGTTTTCTGAACTTTAAAATGTACTCAATGGCTATATATTAAATTTGCATTGTTAAATAATTTCTTGCCTCTCTGCCTGACCCTGACATGTTTAATTATCCTTCTTTTTGCTTGTATACATGCTCCAACCATGAATTGAATCTTATCACTCTTAGATCTTAGAATTATTTTTAGTAGCTATGGATAGGACTTATTTACTGTCAAACATGTGAGACATGGACTATGTGACAGACAACTCCATTTTTTCTAAAATCTTCTAGCTTCCTCCTTCTAACACTGGCACAATGCATGAAATCTGTGCCAGGGAAAAGGGGCATTCTTTAAAATACACACACACACACACACACACACACACACACACGTTATCATTTGCTAGAAAATTACCATGATAGTTAGATAAGTCTACAATGCCTGTGAAGGTACATCTTAGATATGAGTAGTACTCAACTTGCAGCAATATAAACTATTTAGTAGTGGTAGTAGCAGCGGGCAGAAAGAGAGAGGATTCAAAGATAACTCTTTGGCCTAAAACCTGAGTGACCTGGACAGAAATGTTGTTAATAGGGAATGAGTAGTCAGGAAGAGTTATTTGGAGGTTGGAAGACTTGAATTTCGGATAAGGTAGCTTTTTATAATTCTTAAAATATCAGATAGACAAATCAATGCTGAATAAGGCTCCAAAGGTAGGGAGGGATGTCAGAATTAAGGATTTTGGATATGTCAGTACTAGGTAAAGCAAAGGCAGTAGATGTCAAATTAGTTAAAAAGGTTAATTTAAAGACAAAGAAAGAATCTTGATTGGGCTGTTTCATTAAACTATGGAGGAAATGCAAGGCTTTCAGAAGACTTATACATACGGTTGGGTTTTTGTGTACTGCCCAACTCTGGAACTGGTCATACCTTAGTCATAGATTCTCAAGAAGATGACAGGGAAGTGTCCTCAGGGAAGGAGCTGGGTTTCTAGTTTCCAGAAAGGAGTAACAGGTTTAGCAATGGTGTTAACTGACCAAGTTGTCACATCATATAGATTTTCATTTTAAAGCAGGCAGGAATGAAAGCAAGTAGGAAGATACTCAAGAAGAGAGAGGAGGAAGAAACATTTTTTAATTTATTTTTTAGTTGTTCATATTTATTGTTCTCTTCCACCACTCACCCCCACAGATTCAGGTGGCAAACTCAGGTACTTGGGCCACAGACCTGGGTGCTTACGTTTTACTTGGGCACATCTCAGTCATACTAATTTTATCTTCCAAAAATTGTCTTGATTCATTCTCAAATAATCTTAAAAGGAAAACTCTTATTAGGCCACATTCCAGGAAGGATCATTTAGAAACGCTTCAGCAGATTTTAATAAACTAATGAAATCAAAACTCTTTGAAAGGCTAACATTCAAGGTTCTCACCATATAGTTTTTTAAGAAAGATACTTTCCAACCCAAAAGGATTCTTATTCTCCAACAAATATAGCCAGTGCTTTTCTGTTTTCTAGACATAGTTCATATTTAAGCAGAATGTATTATTATAACTATTTTATAGAATGATGTAACTGAGGTTTAAGTAATGTATCCCAGTTATAAATTTCTAAAGTCCATGTTTTTTGAAAGTAGGACATGCTGTATTTGTATGTACTGCATACAATATCATATATGTGTTGAATACTTGCTTTATATACTCTAGCATGTTTAAATTTTGTAATATATGTGCAACTTTTCTATATTATTGTTATTCAGTTTTCAACTTAGTCTAAAATAAACCTTTCTGGGTTAGGAAAAGGAAACAATCTTATAATTTTAAATACAAATTATGGCATACTGCTACAAATTATAAAATGATGAGCACTTATGAAAATATTTTTTATACTGATGCCAGTAGGTCAATTAAGCTTATAATATGCAGAGTCAGGTCTCATGTTTCATGTTAAAAACCATCCACAATGCGGCAACAGTAACTCTCATTCATTGCTGGTGAAACACAAAATGGTACAGAAGCATTAGAAAACAGACTAGTTTTTTACAAAGCTTAAAGTAATCATACCAAATGATGGAGCAACTTTTCTCCTAGGTGTTAATTCAATGGAATTTAAAACGTACATCCACATAGAAACCAGCCTATGACTTTTTATTCATAATTACTCAAAACGACACAAGGAGAATATTTCTCATTTTAGGTGAATGGATAAATATCCCATGGTATCTCCACATAACAGAAGATTATTGAGCATTAAAGAAAAACTATTGTCATGAAAAGTTATGGAGGAATCTCAAATGCACACTTTGAGTACAATATACCAGTCAGAATGCTACAACCTCTATGAATTCAACTACTGATAATTTGGAAAAGGCAAACTAAAAAGAGAAGAATGATCAGTGGTTGTCAGGGAATGGCAGGAAAATGTTGGAGAATAAGGAGTTTTTAGAGCACTGAAACTACTATGCATAATACCGTAGTGGTAGACATGGGATTTATATATTTGGTAAAAAACAAAAAATTATACAATACATAATACTAAACCTCATGTAAATTATGGATCTTTTAAATAACACTTGGTCAGACTGGTTTAATTATAACAAATGTGCCAAAACTGTGAAGGAGGGGAAGAAAGGGGGTGTATGGGCACTCTATTCTGGCTGTTCATATTTTCTGTAAACTTAAAACTGATCTAAGAAGTAAAATCTATTAGCTTGTAAAAATCTCATATTCAATGGAATGCATATATGACTTTCGCTGTAATATTTGATCTTAGTCGTTGGTTCTGAAACAGCACTTTTTTTTGAAAAAACAAAACAAAACAAAACTGA